>QWTY01051278.1:0-17844 GCA_008033365.1 Pseudorectes ferrugineus | reverse complement strand
CCTTCCCAATATCCCATCTATCCCTGCCCTCTGGCAGTGGGAAGCCATTCCCTGTGTCCTGTCCCTCCATCCCTTGTCCCAAGTCCCTCTCCAGCTCTCCTGAAGACCCTTTAGGCACTGGAAGGGGCTCTGAGGTCTCCCTGGATCCTTCTCTTCTCCAGGTTGAACATCCCCAGCTGTCCCAGCCTGGCTCCAGAGCAGAGGAGCTTCAGCCTCTTTTTTGCTATTGTGCAAGAGAAGTGATCCTGTTCTTCTTCTTGGACACAACAACCACCAAAGAGTTTTTATGATTTGTGCAACTGTATTTTCCATGCAATTTCTGCCACAGATTGTCATGCTGGGAGAAGAAACTGAACATCAGACAGACACTTGGAGAGAGATAAGATTACAAGATATGGCAGTAGGACCATGGTGAAAAGCAGACACAGTATCTATTCATGTTTCAGAAACATGTGAGCCCCAGCAAAAGAGATGAAATATTAGACGGGATTAAATTCTGAGGAAATAATCTGAAGTTGAATTGCTGTTCAGATTAGGTAAGAGGTGGGAATGATCTTGCAGAGAACAGTGTGGATTCCAACAAATGGAGGAAAAGGAAGGTTTAGTGAGATGATCTCCAGAGGTCTTTTCCAACCACAGTGATAAAGTGATTCTGGAATTTATTGCAGGAGAGGTGGGGGTTATTTTCATGGAGACATCAGTTAAGAAAAAGTGGGGTGGAACTGAAAGATAAGAATGTGAATATTCTTATCTGCTTTAGCTCTCACAGACAGTGGAGAAAATGGAATGCCACTGAAGGGGGATATGTTTCATCTGAAGGTTGATCTTCATAATCTTGGAGGTCTTGTTGAACCTTAATAATTTCTATGATGATTCTATAATTTTAAAGCAGAAGTAAGACCTTAGATATTTGGTGCTCTCTTTTATGGTGGAAGAAGATCAGAAGATGGCCCAGTGAAATGAAGTGGTGGCCACTCATTGCTCAGCACAGATCTTTTCCCACATTAAATTTTCCTTTGTTTGCTCAGAGGTGACATTTCTCTCTTCCAAGCAGTAGCCTGTAAGGAAATCCTTCTGGCAAACAGATTCCTCACTTCCCTCAGGCTGCCACAGCAAGATTCCTGAGCACCCATGACAGGATATTCCAAGAAAACAGCATTACATCCCACCACAATTTAGCTAAAAAAACGCCAAAGGCAATGGATTGTAAATACTTAAATTCTGGTGATCATCTGAAGGCGTTGTGATGGAGAAGAGAAGGCCCTGCTCCAATATCTCTCCATTAATTCATCCCACAGGATTGGAACTCATCTACAGTCAAGGCTTCTTGCACACTGGTGGAGAGCAGCCAATATTTTTGGGAGACAGGTAATTTCACCCCAGGAAAGCCCCCTGATCCAGGTGGAACATTCCCCCTTGGACATGCCTGACTCTCACTGATGACAGAGTCAATCATCTCAGTGCAATTGTCTAAATGTAGATTCCTAGAACAATTGGAGATGTTCTAGAGTATCCAATATGTGCCTGAGGATGGCTGACAGGATAAAAGATAAATATGAGACCGGAAAGCTCAGCAGGAAACATCAACCACATTCATAGAGTTAGAAAATGAAGTGTCTTCATTTTCAAGCTGAATCCCAAAACATGGGAACTTCAAGAATATTTTAATCCGTAAGTGAACCGTCAGGAATAAAATGGAAGAGAAATAGTGTCTTATGATAAAGGTGTTTGACCGGTTAGGAAAGAGTTCCTTTGGATATCTCAGGTCCCATTCAAACCTTTTTGGAGTTCCCTCGCTGTAACTCAGTCACAGTTAAGGCTGTGGATGGTCAGAGACAAAAGTCCACCAAAATTCATGGGATTGGTCTCTAGCAGTTGGCACTTGGTGGGCTGGAATAGACTCCCATTGAAGTTTCATTGCATAATCCCTGAAAATTAAATCAGGTTTCTCAATCTTACTGTAAAACCTGATTCAAGTCCCACTGAAACAGATGGAGAGAAACTTGGTGACCTCCACAGACTGTGGATCAGGATCCAAGAGGGTTATGGATGCCGTGAGTGAAGTTCTGGACAAGAGCCCAGGTTGGATGAGGCATGGAGCAGCCTGCTCTAGTGGAAGGCGTCCCTGCCCATGGCAGGGGGTTGGAGCAAGATAATCTTTAAGGTCCCTTCCAACACAAACCATTCTACGGTTTATGATTCATTATCCCCCACCATAGGAACTCCCTGCCCCAGTGGGATATGGTATTTACGGATTGGTTCAAAAAAGCCCCACTCTCTTTCCAATAAAAATGTTTTACAGACATTAAGCTCCACTGGGAAGGTCACCACAAGTGAGGTGTAAATGAAAACACATCTCTCTTCTGAAATATCCCCTTCTTTTCCAGTCTGGCTGCTATCCATTGAGGATGGATTGTCTCCATGAATTTTGCTGTACAGAACCCACCAACTGCTGTGATCTCAGCAAGGACCTCTAGGTGCTACTGCAACACAATTAATAATAAAATGTCATCAATACCTTTGCAGAAGAAAGGCAAACATAACACCTCTAAAACACGGAAGCAGCTGGTTGTTATGGAGAACATGCCACCCTCTGGCTCTTCCCAGAGGAAAAAAGAACCACTCTCAGCCTTGCTCACCTCAGAAGCTGAACACAGATACCAGTTTCTGGTGAAGGCAGAGTGAAGGAGACACCCTTGTTCTCCCGCTGCTGGCTGCCAGCCAAGCAAAGACATCTGAGACTTAGAGAAAGACAGAATGTGGAAATAATGCAAGACACGGCCCATAAGCTAATCCACCTTCCAAAGGAGTTCAGAGATGCATGGGAGAAACAGGAAAAGCTGGAAACAGATCCACTGAGCAACAGGCTAACGGGCTGAGTTCATGGCCTGTGCTGTCTCACTGCCTTCTTTCCTAGAGCTCTTCCATCTGCTCCCTTTTGTCTTCCATTCCCATTTACAGCTCCTTGGAGCGTGAACAGCCCTGTTGTTTTGTGGTTGTGCCACATCCAATCCAGAGGCATCCAGGCTCTGAACTGATGTATCGTGGTTTAACAATAATAAATTTTGCATTTTATTCATGCAAAGAGCCCGTTTGCCCTTCCCTTCCCCAAACTTTGCACCAGAGGAATTAGAGAGTGGTTCTTCTGGGGAGTGGTTGGGTAATCTGTGGTCAGAAGGTGAATCATGGGGTGTTGCCACTCCATGCCCACATACAAATTAGCGAAGTAGCGGAAGAAAAGGAGGAGGAAGAAATCAGGAAGTGCATGACTTGTTCTCCCTTTCTCTAACTTCAGCAGGGGTCAAAAGTGTCTTCCCCATCATCAGGAGGAAGACAGAACAAGAGGTGATACTGAATTTAGAGTGAGGAAATACTGCATGGAGATGGATCTAATCCTCTGGAAATGGTAACATCCAAATTATTAGTCCAGAAGAGTGCACACAACATCCCTTCCATCTCCCAAATCAAAACTGACATGGATCCTTAAACTAAATTAAATATCAGGTCCCCAAATCCACATAGAATTGTGCAATGGTTTGGGTGGGAAGGGGCTTCAAGGATCATCCAGTTCCACCCCCTGCCATGGGCAGAAACACCTTCCACTGTCCCAGGTTGCTCCAAGCCCCATCCAACCTGGCCTTGAACACTTCCAGGGATCCAGGGGCAGCCACAGCTTCTCTGGGCAACCTGTGCCAGGGCCTCCCCCCCCTCACAGGGAAGAATTTCTTCCCGATATCCCATCTAACCCTGCCCTCTGGCAGTGGGAAGCCATTCCCAGGGTCCTGTCACTCCATGTCCTTGTCCAAAGTCGCTCTCCATCTTTCTTGCAGGCTCCCTTCAGGTACTGGAAGGCCACAATTAGCTCATCCCAAAACCTTCTTTTACAAAAGAAAGATGCATAAATCAGGACAGATTCCAGTGTCCCAGGCTCTTGTAAGAGCAGGTGGTTTGTTAAACACAAATTACAAGCTGCTACCTTTATTTGATACTTATTTCATGAAAATATGAGCAAGTCCAATGCTCCAGATGCTGAAATGCAGCAATGTAAGATAATTTATCATTCCAACACTTCTACAAACATCAGCATCTTCTAGATTTTTACAGACATGACCTGTTCAGCTTTCAGGTTTGCTCTCTGTGTAACGCTGCATGAAAAAATGAGTTTTGGAAGGCCATGAAGCACTCAAAGAGCCAAGTAAAATATGTGAAAGAGAGAGGAAAAATGCAATAAAGCCCTGCTCTGCTTTCTCACTCAAGCACAGGCAAAGATCACGTGTAGCTATTGCTCTGCTGGCAGCTTTTCCTGGAGTATTCATGGATGCCTTTTGCCTGTGTGTGACGCTTTGCACATATATAAAATATTCATTCTGAGTTTGGTCCTGGAAATTCTTTGGATGAAGAACTCTTTCATCATTCCAAGAGAAATACTGCAATCAGAAATTCAGAGGCTGTTGGAAATCAGTTGGGTAGCAGCAGAAGAGAAACACCCCTTGGGAAAAGGGAAAAGGGGAAGGAAGAGGATTGATGGGGAAAATAAAGGCATGGAGAAAGCATGCTTTTGAGAAACAGGTGAAGAGGGTAAAAATGGGAAGAAAAGTGATTTCTAGCCTGGTTCAGTTCGGAAGTTTTGATTGTGTGAGGGGTGCCACCAGTCCTGCCCCTGAGCAGGATGAGCTGGTTCCTGATGAAGGCTATGGGAGGTTTCCCAAGGACTTCACAAAATGCTGGATTGATTTGGGGAGATCTCTACATTGCACTGACCTTATACGCGAGTTTTGATGGCCTTTTCTCTCCCCACCTGCTCCATCAGCTCAAAATTAGGTCTGACACTGTTCAAGCTGTGAAACAGCCAGAGAAAGAGCAAACTGTGCTTTTTTTTTTTAATTTGCTGTTAAAGGTGCAAATTTCAGCTGAGAAGAGAGAACGGCCTTTCTAGAAAAGTTTCACTGCTGATGTTTTTCACCTTCTGACTGAAATCGGAGTCCCCCACCTGCCCCTTTGGCATTGGGTTCATTAAATCTGGTCCATCCAACATTGAAAATGATGAGTCAGAGTAACATCCACTCCACCCCGAGAGCCTGCCCTGATCCTCTCCTGGGGCAGGATTAGCTTAAAAATTGGCGTGCCTCGAAAAATTTAAAGCATTTGGTTTTTGTGCTCAGCCTTGTGGTGGCTGAGTCAGTGGGAAGGATCCAGTTTGGGAGTTCAAGCTTTTCTCCATGACCAGAAGTTGCCAAAACTCACTCCTTTCGTATGGAGAACATTTACATCGTGGATGAAAAGGTGTTCCAGTTGGAAATGGTGGGGGAAAGAGGGAAGGATAACAGTTGTGCTCCAGTTATCTGTAGGAGCTGGGATTAAGGATATAAACCCTCCTGGATCAAGCTCACAGATCCATTTGGAATTGATCCGTGGTCTTGCCATCTTGGATATCTCCTAGCACAAACACTGTGGGTACAATCTGTGGACTCCAGAAGCTCTGGGCATAAAGAGAGACCCATTCAGCTGAGAAAATTTTGGTTTAATTGAATGTTTTTCTTGTTACTGAGTCCAGGTTTCACTCTCAATTTGCAAAGTCCACAATACAAATGGGAAAGGTGGGAAGGTTTTTACTTCTGCTTCCAGATCTTGCTAAGAGTTGCAGCAGAATCCTTTGAATTCCCTGTTCAAGGCCAAAAAAGAAGAAGAGAATTCATGCAAATGCAAAAATCCTCTCTTTTCCTCACCTTTTACTGGTTAAAACCTCTAAAATCTGAATTTGTAAAACCTAATTTCCCTATGAAAAAACCCCACAGACTTTCCTGTGGAAATTCTTTGCAGAAACAGTGATTTCTACTGAAAGTACTTACAGAAAATTCACGGTTTTTCCAGGAGAGGGTGGAATTCTGCTATTTTTTGTACTCTCAGCAAATGAATAAATAGAGAGATGATGGTGACAAATCTTACTCTCCTGAACTCCACTTTTATTTAGTGCTCCTTTTCTGCACTATAAAGGGAACCATCAACAGGAAAAGCTTCACACTTCTCATGAAATATTTTGTAACACAACTTTTTCTGATGAACCCTGATTTTTTTATGGCAATTTACTTGTTACTGACATAGAGTTGGTTTTATTGGCTCAATACATTTTTTCATAAATAAAACCCCCATACAGGATTTTTATATCAAGTCTAAATGACTGTTGTGCACTTTTGTGCTCTTTGTTGCATTGTCAAATCTGCATTTTATAAGTCTGGGGTGGGTTTTTTCTTCTTTAACTGTCTGTAATCTTTCCAGAGTTCTAAGCTTCCACATGTTGGTAACTGTAGAAGTAATTTTCCTATTAAGTACTTTCTAAAATTTGTTTAAGATGGAAGAAAACGTAAATGTGACAAAATTGTACCTTTAAAAAATTCCTTTTCTTTCAAAACCACTTGCATTTAGAAACAAAAATAGTTTGTTTTGGGGAAAACCCAGAAATGCCAAAAATAGTTGCAGGAGGAGGTACCTATAGCATGGCAGAAAATTTTGGTTGTATAATGAAGTCGGTAAGGACAAGATAAATGAGTGGTGGGATTTTCTAAATTGCTGTTAGGAAAAATTAGGAAATATTAGTGGTCATAGCACCAGGGCTGCCAGAGCTCCAGGAGTGTTTGGACAACACTCTCAGGCACATAGTGGGATTTTTGCTGTGTCCTGTGCAGGACTGCATGATCCTTGGGAGTCCCTTCCAGCTCAGGATATTCCATGATTCCATGATTATTGCATATACTCAATAACAGGATTGGAAACATCTTTGCCCTGGATTAAATTCAAAAGGATTAGAAAGCAATTACACTTTGCTCCATTATTACTGAAAGAACAAAACCTCCTCAGGCTAAAGGAATCATCTGCATTTGGTGTATGTTAGATAAGAAACTATCAGATTTGCTGCATGTTAGATAAGAAAGTGGCCAAACACAGGGTCCCTTTAACTCTACCTTGTAAGGCACTGGGCCAGATGATCTCAGGGCATCTCAAAGGTTCACAAAACACACCTGGATATGAATCTTCTTGTGGATGAGGTTCATGGAAAGTTTTGCTGAGGTTTACAGATCGCTTGTGTAAATCTCGTTGGAGTCATTGTGGTTTTGGCACGGAATCAGAGAATATCGAACCTGAAACCTGTGGTTTGTTTTTAGACCATGAGTCACACACGTGGTGGGTGGAAAAGTGGCACAGCTTGCTTGATAACAACGGTTTGCCCCAGATTCAGGGGCTGGAATTTGTTGCAATCCTTCATACCTGAGCACAGAAACCGAGTGTCACAGTGAATACGTCAACGTGCAACCAGAAAATTAACAATCCCACGGAGGCAAATTATCACCTCTCTTCTCTCACTGTTTATATACACCACATTTTAAACCAGCTTATCTGCCTCCACGTATCCCCTTTTCCTCCTGCACTTCCATCAGGGTCTTGATGACACCTGTCATTAAGACAGATGAGCTTGGTAGAGAGCCCAAACATGAGTGGCCGAGAGGATGCCTGCGGGCAGCCTACAGATGTCCTAGGAATGGCTCTATGGATGTGTAAATCTGAGTCAGGAAATATGTCAGACAAGCCTGTTTCCTGGCCTTGCACCCCTAGGTCACTGTAAATACAGTCATTATTATAAAGAACTACTTTGTAATAATAGTTAGGCCACCAACTTGGCTAATAACAGCTAAAAATAAAAGTTCTGCCTTTACTGCTAAATTAAATCAGTTCTGGATCCAGGGCACTGGAACAGCATTGCCTCTACCACTCTTCTTAGAGTGGTCTTTAGTGCATTTAAAGCCTGGATCAACTGGCACTCTCCCAAGCATTTCCTGGGCAGATCTGGGAGTTAACACATGCCAGGGAGCTTTTCTAAGAAGCAGCTTGAACGTGGCCACCCCTGTGGGAATTAGACCCTATTTTGGGTGCTACAGAGTGTGATTATCAGCAGATGGTGCCATTTGGTGCCAGAGTCTGTGCCCTGATACGCTTCTGGCTACTGGAATAGCTGTGTGGACTCATTGTGCTGCTTTGGGCTGAAGATCTTACCCTACAGGTTGCTGGAGACTGGGAAGATACACCAGGGAAAGAGTCGCTCCATTTGTTCCCTTCCGTCTTTCTCCAAGACTGAGACGTGGTCAAAGATGGCTTGATTTGCCCCAGAACAGTTGGTCACACCTAGGTGCATCCCGTGCCAAATTCCACACAAACATGGGAGAAAATGGAAGGTTCTTACCCCAAGGAGTTTCTAATAACTAATCCTTCACAGTCTCCAGTTCGTGGTGCCTGAGGAAACATTCCTTAACTCATGATTGCTCCCCTGATTAACCCGCACAGGAATACTCTGATCCCCCATGGAAATTCAGGGGCACACAGTGCTCCTTCTGCAACGTTCTCACTTGCAGAATCTGAGGCAAAATCGAGTCTTTCTGGTCATCCACTTGACCTTTCCACACAACAAAACCGGATCAGATTCACTCATTAAATGTAACAACTTACGGTCAGCCTTGAGTGCGCCCAAACAAAAAAACATCTCAGCCTTGGCCTGACTCCAACAAACATAAAACTGGCCACATCCCCTGGAAAACTCTTCCGAGGGCTGATAAATCCCATTTGAGCTGCTCTTGGTAATTGCCACCAGTAGCCATAAACTATGTAGACTATTTGCCATCTCACAGTGTGGTTTCAAACACCATGTGAGGAGGAGCATTGGATTTTGAGGAAGAGTTTGGTTTGGTTTTTGTTTTAATTTAGGACAGCCAGTAAAAGGAAGGCCTAGTGATTCAGAAATCAGGACATCTGTGCCTGGACACAGTCGTGGTGCTGGGTTCTTGTGGCTTAACAAAGTCTTAATGACTGTTCAGCTGGTGGGCCCTGGATAATTGCCATTTGTAAGGGAAATCCTCTGTTGCTGCCTCATAATCCTACACGTCATTTCTTACAGCCTGGGAGGATTTCTGCCCTTTCTGTGATCTCTGTCTCTTTGCCCCCAGAGACATCCTTCCCTCTCCAGAGGCAGGCGGTGAGGATCTGAACAAAGGTGCATTCCTGTGGTTTAGACCATGAGGAAGAAAACCCACTATGTGGTATAAAAACTTCCCCGAACTGAGTCAAAAGGTCATTTGATGGAGAAGATAACCTACAATTACTCTTTTTATTGAGATATCTGCGCACCTGGTTCTTTTTTTAGTGTAGAACTGGTGTTCCCAGTAAAAATTAGGAAAACTGTGATTTCCAACAGTCTCATCAGCCAACTGATGTAAAGTCCTGCATCTTATGTTTGCCAATATCTAAATATCTGCAGTACTTTAGAACCAGTGTATGAAAACTTGAGCCTGGGTTAATTTATGTGACAAGTCTAAGTCACTCTTCCAATCTTCTATAGGGTCCAACAGGCAAAATGTCCCCCCATCCTAAATACTTCACAAGCTAGTCAGATTTAGATGAATTAATTTAGTCCAGGACTGTCTATATTTTAGTGCTCGAAGTTTCACTGGCCAGTTAATTGTGTGTCAACATTAACTTAAATAACAAATTTCTATATTTGGGCAGTTAATCCAATTATTTCCAGTTAATCACCTGGAAAACACCAACGAGTGGCTTGACCAGAAAAAAAATTTATGATTTATACTTTTTTTCTTGTTGAAAATTTAACTGATTTTCCTTACCCAAAATTGAATTAAATCTTTCTCCAGTCTGATATTCATCAAATTTCTAGGCAAGAAAAATCTTGGTTAATTTAGGAAAATGGGCTATTTTCCCTAATGAAATCAGTGTTCAAACACTTCACACCTACTTTCTTCAGTGGGACTAGGATTTCCTAGTAGGAAATCTGCTTGATGTTTAGGATTAAAAATACTGGTTTCACCTCACCCAAGGCTTCAGGAGTTAGAATGAAAATGGAAATATGTAAATATCAATAGAACCAAACTGGATTTACTTCCATGGGAATCAGGGCTTTAAAATTCTGAGATTCTATGATTTAATTTTGAGTTACAATTGAATTAAACTAAGAAGTTTATTGAAAATTTTGTGGACTACAAAAGGAAGAAAACCCCTTTCTCTGCTTTCTCAAATCAATACTCCATGAAAGGAACACAAAACAAGCTTGTTCCATGCGTGTCTAAGTTTATATCTACATAAAGATTTGTAATTTTAAAGTGTCCTGAATTTACTCAACAAAATGATAAAAATATTAAAATGGAGAAGATC
The DNA here is from genome assembly GCA_008033365.1 of Pseudorectes ferrugineus. Classification (NCBI taxonomy): domain Eukaryota; kingdom Metazoa; phylum Chordata; class Aves; order Passeriformes; genus Pseudorectes; species Pseudorectes ferrugineus. Next base: position 7,635 of record QWTY01051278.1, on the reverse strand, counting down.
AAAACAGAGCCACTGGGATGGAGGTGATTTAACTCATTTTAGGATTTAAGTTTAGATCTGAAATTACAGTAGTAGAAGAAACAAAAGGAGATCGAAGAACAAACACTCTGAGTTCTATGAATGGCTCTTCCATTGATGGAAGATTGATTAACATGTAGGACAGGAGATTTTTCCCCTTTTTTTCTGTTTGGTTTTCAAGAGATCAAGGAAAAACTGGCTGCAAAAGGGACATTGTGAACCTGCTATTCAATGCTGTGAATTTTGTTTTTCTGAGACAGACTAAGTCAATTCAGCAGTAGTCCAGATGCATTGCTCAGGAATTATTCTGCTAATCCATCAAAATGTGGGAATAAATATCAAAAGTAACTGCTCCACTCAATCCCACCCCTCTTTCCCAGGAAGATCTCTGCACTAAGTCATGGGAAAAAATATTACATAGATAATTGGGATAAAAGAAGTTTACAAAATTATTTGAAGAGAATTTGAATTATTCTTCAAAGAGAATAACATGAGAAAAAAGTAAATACCCAAGAAATATGAAACAAGCAGATATCTTTGAATGATCATGGAAGAATGGAAGCTTCTTTACACTGGCTTTAAGAGAAAATGTAAATTTAATTATAAAGACAAGATATACAGCTAAAATTAAACTCCAGCACCAGCGGAAGGAGGTTATTTCAGGAAAGCTCAAAAATTTGTTCGTTGAATTCACTATTTTCACTCCTCAATGAAACAGTTATATCTGGTGACAAGTCAGACACAACTAGATACCTCTGTGTATCAGAAACAGAGGTCTTGAAGCTGAGATATGACAAGGAAACTTAGAAGAAGAACAGAAATAGTTTCGAGAATCCATGTGGAAGGAAAAGATCGGAAAATCCAAGACAGAGTGAGTTTTTTTGTGGGTTAAATGCTTTGCACCCAAGCCTAGAGTAACAGGAAGCCCTAATAGGAATGGTTGTTAAATAAACAGTAATGAACACCTCAAAAGCTGGAAGTAAATCACTAAAATTAATAATGGCCAAAAAAATCACTGTAGAAGATTCCCAGGAAAGGTATTAATAATCACATATCTCCTAATTGTGTGGAAGCTGATAATGTTGCTGAGGTTGGACCCATCGTTACCTATCACTGTGATATTCTGCACAGGAATTTAAGGAGTGAAACTAAAATTATTAAGGTATAGAAAATCAACTCCTTATTGACAAAACAGTAATGAAAATTTTCACATTACAAAAATAGAATCTGAAGGGATTGTGGAGAGATTAAGTGATGGTGTTTGATCCACACATTTCTGCTGATGGAAAACATGGAAAGGTTGGAAAAGACCTCCAAGATCATCAAGTTGAAGATATTGTGTTTACAGAGTGCGTATTTAGTGTGTATCCCACCTAAAATACTGGTATTTATAATGACTAGAAGGAAAACTGTGGGAAATTCATTTAGGAATTACAAGGGGAACATCAAGACTGCACTAAGAAGTAGAAGGCAAAACTTTTCTTTAGAGAAATCAGTGAAAATTCTCAAAAATTGAAGAAGAGGAAGTTGCTATCAGCTCTCAAGATTATTATGTCCATCTGGACTGAGCAGGAGTCCAACTCTTGAAAACTGGAGATATCAATGGCAAAATAAGTTAGTTATCCATAGATTATAAAATATTTTGGCAGCAAGATTGGGTTTGGTTGGAAGCTCTTTCCAGAGTGGCGGGAATAGCAGAAAGCTCTGTGATAAGACATGGTACTTCCACCAGGAAGGCTGGCTTAAATTATCCTCTCCCTCTCTCCTTCCTACTGCACCTTCCTCTCCCTGTGCCAGGTAAAAACGATTTTATTGCAAAATATTCCTGCATTTTTTTTCCCCCTCCTGGATAATGGGTCATTTGAACTGGGGTCATTTCAGTCACCTGGCACAGAAAGTGACACCACAAGTGGTTGTGTTTTTACCACCAAGGAGCTGGCACTCAGCCCTGTAAAGGTGGGAAAAGTGGCAAAGGAGCTGGGAATCTCCATTCAGCTGCAGGGACAGGGAGAAGTCAGGATAACTCGTGAGACCCCTTCAGAAAAATGGAAGTAAAGGTTAGTTAGCTAAAAAGAGATGGAGAAGAAGTCAAGAGAATCTCAGGTTTGTCAGGAAATTCCTTTGGGAACAGAAGAATGAAGAGATTGTCATGCCCTGAATTTATTATAAGCGTTCCCCCCACAGCAGATTCACCAGTCATCAATACGAAAGGGTCTCTTGATCCCACTCAAACCTTAATTACTTATGTGTTAATTGGTTATTTTATCATAATGTTGAGGATCCCACATCATGAGCGGGACCCTGTTCTGTGGGGAACTGTGCAACCACAAGGTGCTACCTAAGGACCACCTTATTCTGTTGAATTCCCAGTGGTCAGGTATGGAAAAGTGGAACTTCTGTTGGGACGTGCCTCCCAGGAAAAGGTGGGAAACACTACATACAACTAGAAGGGGTTTTATATCCAACTGTGAAACATTAAACTTCCTATTGACCCCAAACGATATTTGCCATGAAGCTCTTGAGTGGCTGAACAAGATTCTTCTAATCAAGTTTTTGTGTAATTAATGGGAAAGTGATTAATGTGACAAAGCCCAAAGGTTTAAGGTAATGTGGATAACCTTTTGGACCCATGAGCAAAAGGATTTGCAGCACAGGGAAAGTGATGACTCCTGTTTGAACAACTGACCAGCACCAGAGATATTTACCTTCTTCCCATCAACAGTGTAGAGCTTCTTCACTGGGAACTGCAGGATCTCCGTGATCTCATCCAGGAGCGTTTTGAAACTCCGGGCATTTCTGCGGTTCAGGATGATGGAGCGCCGAAATCCACTTTCCCCATTCTTAACCAGAGTGATTTTCTTGGGTATTCTGGGACCGTGGTAAGTGAAAGGTGCGGAATAATCTTCCAGCTTGCCCTCCTGAGCCACTCTCCTCATGGTGCTGGAGGGGCGACTGTTCCGTGGCGGGGCCGGCCTGTGTCCCCCAGAGGTGATGCTGATGGGCTTCACGTACTTCTTGTCAGAGCACAGGTAGCACCCTCCATCCTCCAGCTGGTCCAGCTCACTGATGCAATGTATTCCTCGTGGGGTGGTGATGGTCCGGACCCCGAACGGCAGCGGGACCCGATGGGAGAGGTCATCCATGAGCGCGTTGAAGCTCTTGAAGCTCCGCTGGTTGATGGCCATCTTGACTCCTGCAAACTGAGGGTCTCCGCTCTTGAAGAAGGTTATTTTTTTGGCTGGAGGGACCTTGGTGAGGGTGCTGCCCCGAGCCACGGAGGGGAGGGGCGGCTCATAGTTGTAGGAGCTGGTGTTTGACAGGTAGTCAGCAGGAACCTGAGTCATCCCTCTTGCTTAAAGGTAACTACAAAGAGAAGGAAAAACAGAGTGGGGTTTGTTTGAGTCATGCAGGGTCAGAGCCTGACATTGGAGCAAGGTTTGTGCTCCTCACAACAGCTACATCACGAGTAGATTGTACCAACAAATCTTAGGAATTCATGGATCAGGCAGATACAGACAAGCACAGCAGGGAGAGCATCCATAACCCTGCTCGTCATAGTCAAATCCTCCTGGTCCTGCAGATTCCAGTGGGAATCCAGTCAGTGTCAGTCGCCCCTGAGGCACAAAAAGCATGAGTCAGACCCCAAGCGAAACCCACAAGAAGTGCATTGTTGTCCTTCGGAGTTTTGTGTCTTCCTTGCTTATATTTTTGAGGTTTTCTCTGAAATTATCAGAGCCAGTAATTATTTCAGCTTTATTTTTACAAGCACAGCACTGAGATTCTCATGTAACCCTTTAACCCCGTGGACTGGAGTGTAACAAAAACCAAAACAAAGCTGAATTTCTTCATGTTGTGATTACACTTTGTAGCACACAATCAGTCCTGAGCTCACTGAGGGGCAGAGTGATCTGGTTTTAGAACAGGCCATGCCAAAATGTGCTGAGTTCTGGGTGAAAAATTTCTGGCAGTTATGCAAACAAGTAACAAATATTACAAGACATCAAATAGAACTACAAAATTTGATTCTGCTAAACTGCGGGAAAATTTGAAATTGGTTGGAGATGATCTACCCAATTTTTGTTGGGGCAGTTGGTGTCCTTCACTTCATAAATAAACTGATTTTGGTGTTTCAGTCAGATGGTTGAACCCCACCTTTTGAACACAAGTGTTTTTAATGTCTTTTTCCTGATGAAGACAAGATCCTTTGTTACTTTCCCTTATCAAATCCATTGTCATGGAAGCCAACTGCTAAAAAATTCAGACCTCACATGGAATGAAACTATCATGCCAAAAAAAGGAAGACACTTTGATTTTGACATGAAAAAAAAGAAAAAGAATTAACACTGTTTTTACAACTGCTAAAATATTGGCTGTAATGAGCACAACACATTTATTTCATGAATATGAACAGTGATTCCCCAGTTTACTCTGAGTTAATTACTCAGACTTAAATGGAGACTCTAAAAATGGCGCTTAGAAATGTCATCTTCTGGTCATATATCTGCTGACAGATAGGAAACCATTTGAATTATTAGTAAGGGATCAGTAGAATTGTAGCTTGCAGAAGGGGGTTCTGGCCACAAACATCTACATCTGATTTATTTTCCAAATTCTATCTTAGTTGCTATCAGTTTTCTATGGTAACTTTCAAAAAATCTCTTACAAGAAAGGAAATGTTTTAGTGCTTACAAATGAATTAGAAAACAGTAAATGTATTTATAATGAAATGGTTCCTTCAGTTTGCTCCTGGTTACCCCTCTTGCAGCAGCTGAATGAAGTTCTAGTTTGAATAATTGTGATAATCACAATTTATTCTTTGGGCGATCAGTCTGGACCCCACTGCTGTTAATGGGAATTTTGTCACTGTTGGAGTATTCAAAAAGCTGTAAATACTGAATTTCTCTACATTTTACAACAAAACCATTATATTCTTACCACGGTACCCTCAAGTGAAATATTTGTGCACGTTGTACTACAGCAAATGCTGCAATAAATGGAAGTTTAAGCTCAGCTAGGTGAGAAAAGAAATTAGGCATAATTGGAAAGACTACTATTGTGACAAATCCCTGCTTTTATTTATATCTGTGTACACCCAAAAGATTTCAGTATGATTTATTCTTTCCACGTACACATTTAACCAAGCAATTATTCACTTATTTATTTCCCACTTAAAGGTCAATCCATCACTCCAACTCATCATTTCCAGGGAAAAAATATCTCATTTCTCTATTTTCCAACAGCTTCCAGAAAGGTGAGTTTCACTTTTTTCTCCACAAGCCCCACGCTGGAGCTTTCAGCCAGCGACAGCATCATTTCCAAACAAACCCATTATCCAAATTGTAGTCACTGGACAAATGGTGATCCACAATATGCTGACTGCATTCCCAAAAATCTAACTCCTTCCCAAGGATTTATTCCACATTTTTCAAGCTGTTAAATCATATTATAAGAAGTACAGAAAAAAATTAAATACAGGGCAAACCATAACACACTTTCCCAATACTGCTTTTCTTGGGGAATAATTTCACAGGATTGTTAAGGGATGATTAACTTAAAGGAATATTATTTCTTAAGTTTTGGGTGATAGAGGTGATTACCCACCCCAGCCTAGAGGGTCTGTCAGATCTGCTCTTACAAAGCCATATATCCACAAAAAAAGAGGAAATATAAACAGTTCCCATACAGAGAAGTTTAATATTATCCATTTGAAGGGTCAGAATTGGAAGGGAATTCTGCTGTTAATCTGCAAAGGAAAATGATCTTCTTGCCCAAAATACACCTTTTTAGAGAAATAAGAGAAGTCTCAATGCGTATTTTTGTACTTACATTGAAATACTTCATCCCTCTGGCTCAAGATGTCTTTTTCTTATAGAATATCCAAGAGATTAAAAATAAACTCAACCAAATAATAATAATTTAAAAAAAGCAACACGTCCAACCAACCACCTACAGGATCAAACACACTGGAAAAGGCAGGGAAAATGTTAACAGGTTACCTGCTGTCAATCAAACTGGCCTCAATATGACTGACCACAGCTTGGAGGGTTAAGCAGGACTGTGTTGCTAAGGATAGAAAGAAAAGCTACCTAAGCTGCTGGAGAAGGCTCTCAAATCCACTGGGGCTTTAGGCACAATTTGTCCAATCCTTCTCTTCCTTGTGCCCATGTAACTCCGGTATAAATCTGACTCTGCTCTGAAATCACACCAGTACAACTGGAAATGAAATCCAGGCCAGAGAGGGAATATTCCCCTCTTAAATAAAGGCCTGCAGAGACCTGGAAAACTTTCCCAATCCAGCCCACTCATTAAAATGCTTTGGAATTGTATTTATCTTTTGGCAGCTCCGGGGAAATCAATGGGACTGGAGGAAGGATGATGGTGGCTCTGAAGAATTTGTGTGGATCTGTCACTTCTCAGCTGGTTGATAGTCCCTTACTCAGGACAGAGATGGATGAGATCCGTAATATCTTTTTCAGGGAAGTATTAAACAGGAAAGTCTGGAGAGTCCTAACCCCAAAATTTTCAAGTTCATGGCAGATGTCAAAGTCACAGTCTCAGAATGGTGCTCAAGAGCTGGATCATTGAGATTTGGGTATGAAATAAGGACAGACAAGCAGATGAATGACAAATAATGGGAAATTACTTGTTCTGTCATAATTCACCTGTAAGAGACTTCCTGTTTTCTCTCTCAGTTCATCCTTGCAAAAAAACCCACACATACAACAACAACAACAACAACAAATCAGCTGGATTTAGGTACAAAATCAGCGAGAAATCTCACTCCTGCATGGACTGGAATTCTTGAAGATTGGACATGATGATCTTGGGGGTCTTTTCCAACCTTAATGACTCTGATTCTGTGATTCCACTACTGACACGGCCACTGCATCTTTCTCACTCCCAGAACTAAGCACCTTCTTTTACAGAAACCAATTACCTGCACAGAGATCAGGGTCATAAAGGGCTTCTATTGGAAGGGCAGGGATTTGGGGATCCTGCAAGAAGAAATTCCGCAAGTTATCCATTTCAGATCCTTAACTGGAATTTTCTAAATGTAAAGTCAGTGTAGCATCCAGGGTAGTCCTCTTCATACAGCACTGCTCTTCCAGCTGTGGACACATCTTTGAGGGTCCAGAGGCCATTCCTGTGGGATCCTTGACCCAGAGGACCAAGGTATCTCTCTGTAGGCTTGCATTGAGTATAAGAGGTTGCATCTCTACAGGAAAATTTGTAGGAGTCCATCCATGGGAAAGACTGAACTGCCCATGGAGGCCTTTCTGCTCAGGGCTGTGCCAGGGAGCTGGTCCCTGTTTTCCAATATCCTATCAACGTTCAAAGTATCTCAAAAAGACTGAACTATAACAGGCAGGGCTGGACTTCTGGACTTCTAAACCCTATCAAACCTCTGCTGCTGGAATTCACCCAGAGGAAGCTGCGTGACCCCTTAGCCAAAACCTAAGGGAATGGTTTGGGTTGGAAGGGACATTAAAGACCCTCTCATTCCACCCCCTGCCATGGGCAGGAACACCTTTCACCATACCAGGTTGATCCAACCTGGCCTTGGACACTTCCAGGGATGGGGCTGATGCCTAAAGAGGCCAACCTAGAAACAAACAC
>QWTY01051273.1:7329-18537 GCA_008033365.1 Pseudorectes ferrugineus | reverse complement strand
GAGAAGCTGTGGCTGTCCCTGGATGCCTGGCAGTGTCCAAGACCAGGCTGGATGGGGCTTGGAGCAACCTGGGACAGTGGAAGGTGTCCCTGCCCATGGCAGGGGGTGGCACTGGATGGTCAGTAAGATCCATTCCAGACTCAAACCCTTCCATGTTTCCATGATTCTGTGATAGCTGAGGCAAGAGCAAACAGCCAGTGGAGCCCAAAATCTGCTCCTGGGGACAGGGGCATGCTCAGTGCCACAGACCGCCCTGGGGTTGGCTGCAGGACTCCAACCAGCTGCAGGACTGATGCCCAGAGGATCTTTACCCCTGAGTGCCCCCTCCCATGGGTGTTGGTGTCTGACATCTCCTTTCTCCGCTCAGGTTTGAGGCCCTGTTCACGGAGCTGGAGCAGAGGCGGGAGGAGCTGGGCATCGCCAGCTACGGTGCCTCGGTCACCACCATGGAGGAGGTGTTCCTCAGGTAGGTGGAGGGGTGAGCAGTGCCCCTGTGCTTTGGTGGTGTCCAGCACAGCTCTCCAGGGCACTTGTTGGCTTTGATCTCTTGGGTTTGGCTTCCCCAGCTCAGAACAGCTGTATCCTGCCTGGATCTCTGTTTCATCACCCGCTTTCCCTCTTGGCACAGGGTTGGGAAGCTCGTGGACTCCAGCATGGATATCCAGGCCATCCAGCTGCCCGCTCTGCAGTACCAGCACGAGAGACGCTCCAATGACTGGGCCATGGATGACTCCAGCAGCCTGAGTGGCATGACGGACATGACGGACGACAGCGGGGCGCTCATCACCGAGGACTGCTCCAGCATCAAGCTCAACACCGGGGTGAGAGCTGGGGGGGTCGGGGCAGCAGGAACGGGGAGGGGACATGTGAAGGGGGGGTTTGAAGTAGGGTTACCAGGTAGTGCCTCCCCCATGGCTGCTCTTGTTGCATGTGGTTTGGAACATCAAATTGAAAGATCAGATTGGAATCTGCACCGTTAGGATTTTTAGGGTTGGTAGGGTTGGTCACTTCCATCCTCTTCATGTTAATCTTGGGGTCTGAGTTGCTCTTCGAGGTGTTCCAGGAGATCTAATGTGGTTTTCTACCTGCCGTTGTTCTATCACTTGGGTTTTCCAGAAGGAAGATGAGGAAATCTATCTTCCTTCCCTCGCTAGGCTCGTGTTCCAGTTCCCTGGCAGCCCTTCATGCCCCGCTGCCTCTGCGCCTGTGATCAATATCCCTTGTCTTCTCAAGGGCATGTCTCAAAGGCAGAGGAGGAGGAGAGTGTTGCTGGGTTTGAAAGGCAAAGAAGGTGCTTGCAGGGGCTGGGCTGGGCACTCACAGGTGTCTCACCCGGTTGCTCTGGCCGGCAGCCGCCCCGCAGTAATCCTGTTTGGGAACCTCAGCTGCTGGGAGGTGGAGGAAGGTAAAGGTCGTGGCTAAAGCTGCCTTTAACACCTGAGATCTCAAAGTGACTGTGACTCGTTCAGAAGCCATGGAGTTGGATGTGCTGGAGCTGGGCAGCTGCCCTGCTAATCTCTTTATAGGCTTGGCTGGAGAGCAGGCTCTGCTGAGGGCTCGCAGGGTGCATGGAGGATAGGGGTGGTTTGGGGTCATCTTCCCAATCAGCTGCATGGGGTGATGTGTCCACAGCTGGCAGGGCTCGCCTTGACCTAGCCTCTCCCCTCGCAGTTCTACCTGTGCTGCCAGCAGTTCTACGCCATGTTCATGAAGCGGGCCATGTACAGCTGGCGCAACTGGAAGATGGTGGCGGCGCAGTTCCTCGTGCCTCTGATCTTCACTGCCTTTGCCCTCATCGTGGCCAAGACCTTCCCGGGCCCGCGGGACTCGTCCCTGCTGCGGCTGACGCTGGAGCCCTACGGCCAGACCATCGTGCCTTTCTCGGTGTCGGACACTGCGGGCCTGCCGCAGAGGCTGGGGGAGCAGTACGTGGAGCTGCTGGAAGCCCAGCATCAGTCGCCGCTGGAGGTGCTCGGTGAGGGCTCAGGGAGCACCCCTGGAGCAGGTGGTGCCCGGCTGGGTGTCCAGGGGCCACTGGTTTGGGTGGTTTAGGTCCCAGCTGTGGCATATCCGATGCATTTCCTTCCTGCATGGGAGTGTCCCATCATTGGCAGGACCTCTCCTCACCTGAGCAGAGCTGTCTTCTCCATAACCCCATGTTTGTGGCCACTGGAACAGGCTCCTCAGGGAAGTGGTCATGGCCCCAGTGCTCCCGGAGCTCAAGGAGCTTTGGACAATGCTCTCAGGCACAGGGTGGGATTGTTGGGGTGTCCTATGCAGGGCCAGGGGTTGGACTCAAGGATCCTTGTGGGTCCTTTCCAACTCAGGAGATTCTGTGGATCTGCTTTTCTATGATCAGGACTAGGGTGGGCCACCAGGGCTGAGTCTGCTTGGGCTCTTTTCCAGTTGGCCTCAGTTAGCTCTGGTGTGATGGAGCCCGCCCATAACAGCGGTGGTGTTTGGCAGGTGGGCTGGAGGAGTACCTCATCTCCCGAGCCTCCGAGGAAGGAGGAGCCTTCAACGAGCACTACATTGCAGCCGCCTCCTTTGAGGGAGCGGGGAACCGCACGCTGGTCACGGCGCTGTTCAACAACCAGGCCTACCACTCCCCGGCCACCGCCCTCATGCTGGCTGACAACGCCGTCCTCAGGGTGCTGGCAGGCCCCAACGCCTCCATCACCGTCACCAACTACCCCCAGCCCCGCAACATCACCGAGAAGGCCAAGGACCAGCTCATGGAGTACGTGTGATGATGGCACGGGGCTCGCTTTCCTGCTAGGGCTCAGGGCTCCCATGGGTGCAGGTTGGCTTGGTTGTACTGGGGTCAGCAGAGAAGCCAGGCTGAAGCTTCTCAGACTCAAATGTAGCTGTGATTGCACTCAGGAGGTCAGGGGAGCAAAGCTGTGGAGATGACTTACCTGAGCCTGGCAGCCACGTCACCCCACGCACATCTCAGAGGGTGGCTGTTCCCCTCAAGATACTGGTTGGGGTTAGTTTTCCCTGGGTGCTCCTAGTAGGGGAGGCCATGTGGCCATGCTCTTCACAGAACCCCACATCCAGGGCCTCTGAACCTCACCTAGACCAGAGCGGTCATGTGTGGGTCCTCACCAAGGCAGGGCAGAGGTTTGTGGTGTGCAAGGTGGGCTGTGCCTGGGGGATGATTGTCTCCCTTGAGTGTTTCTTCAGCATGTTAGGAGAGTGTAGCCTCTTCAAGCCCAGTGTAGGTGTGCTGGCCACAGCTTCCTCAAGAGGGGCAGCAGAGGGGCAGCTCTGATCTCTGCTCCCTGTGCCAGGGACAGGACCCAGGGAACAGCTGGAACTGGGCCAGGGGAGGGTCAGGCTGGAGATCAGGGAAAGGTTCTTCCCCCAGAGGGTGCTGGGCACTGCCCAGGCTCCTCAGGGAATGGGCACAGCCCCAAGGCTGCCAGAACTCCAGGAGTGCTTGGAGGTGGGATTGTTGGGGTGTCTGTGCAGGGCCAGGAGCTGGACTGGATGATCCCTATGGGTTCCGTCTAACTGAGACTATTCTATGATTCTGTGCTGTCCCTGTGTAGCCTCAGCATTGGTTTGCTGAGGTGTCCCTGCCCTAACGTGTCCCCCTGTCCCCACAGAGGCCAGACTGGGTTTGCCATTGCCATCAACCTGCTGTATGGGATGGCCTCGCTCGCCAGCACCTTCGCGCTGCTGCTGGTCAGCGAACGCGCCATCAAGGCCAAGCACGTCCAGTTTGTCAGCGGCGTTTATGTGGTCAACTTCTGGCTTTCTGCCCTGCTCTGGGACATCATCAACTTCCTCATCCCTTGTGCTCTGATGCTGGTGAGTCACCCCTGGCACCCCAATGCCCTCCCCGTTGGTGGGAGCGCTGGGTGCTGCTCCTCTGGGATGTGTGTGGCTGCAGGTAAAAGGACGAAGCCACTGGCATTGTCTCTGTAGAAAGGACCAGCAAGAAAGCTGTCCCTTGGTCCTGCTGGGAGCTGGACCATGGCCAACCAGCTGGGGCAGTTGCCTCTGGCAGCTGAACACTTTGCTGTTGGGACTAGAAAATCCATGGGATCTTGGAGAGGAATTCCCCAGATATGCCCTTCTTCATCCCAGTCTGCAGAAAGGGCCTCTCCTGGGGACAGCCATGGGCTGCTGGACTCATCATGAGGGGTTGCCTGGGTCAGTGCAGTGCTGATATTACCCTGCTCCCTGGGCTGCTGGGACAAGGAGACATTGCCTGAGGTCAAGCCAAATGTGCCTTTTCCCCACATTGCTGTGCCCCAGGTGATATTCCAAGCTTTCAACGTGCAAGCCTTCACCCAAGACAGCCACCTCGTTGATGTGATGCTGATCTTCCTCCTTTATGGCTGGGCCATCATCCCCCTCATGTACCTCCTCAGCTTCTTCTTCTCAGTGGCAGCCACAGCCTACACCCGTCTCACCATCTTCAATATCCTCTCCGGCACCGCCACCTTCCTCGCCGTCACCATCATGAGCATCCCAGGTGGGTCACTGCCCTCTGCACCTGCTCAGCCATCACCAAGAAGGTCCAGCCTCCAAGGGGGCTCTCTCACCCCCGAGCTGTTCCCACAATAGCCGTAAAACCCTTCAACAGTCCATTCCCACCCATTAAATGTGACAAAATATGTTTGGTTTCCCTCTAAACTTGGCAGTATCAGCGTTTTTTTCTCCCAAACCAGCCGTCCCTAATCCATTGATCCACCTGTTCTCCTCTTTCAGAGCTGGGCTTGGTGGACCTCTCCAAAACCCTGGATAAAGTTTTTCTCGTCTTACCCAATTACTGCTTGGGCCAGTGCATCAGTGACTTCTACCAGAACTACGAGTTCATTCAGTTCTGCACCTCCTCCGTTGAAGCCATCTTCATCTGCAAGGCCTTCAGTGAGTCTCCATGTGCTCACCTGGCCAACCCCCACAGCCTCACTGGGGGGTTGTGTGGGGTGGATGGTGGAACTGGGCAGTATCAGGGGGCCTCTACCTGGGCAGTAGCTCCAGGTTCCATTTTAGAGCAAAAACTGGGCAGCATATTAGGACATACATAGGAAAAAGCTCCTTAACTGGGTCACCTTACTCATGATTTGGAGGAAAATGTGGGCTAGGGGAAGTTTCACAAATGAGTAAAGAAATCCCAATCCCAAGACTGGTGTCCTCTGCCTGCCTCCACTGGGCATCTTCTGCCAGATCCCCTCTAGACCCAAATCCTCTTGTGGGAAGCATTGGAAAGAGCTGTGGGCAGGGAGCCAGTGTGGGATGGAGATGAGCCTGGCAAAGCTTTGGGCTCACAGCTTCCTCTGGAGTTTATCTGCCCCTCCCCAGAGTATGGCTTGATCCAGGAGTTGATTTTGTTCCATCCCTCCTCAGATATCAGTTATCAGATGAACTACTTTTCCTGGGAGACCCCTGGGATCGGGCGATACCTGACCTCCTTGGCCATCCAGGGTTTCTCCTTCCTCTTCCTCCTCTTCCTCATTGAGACAAACCTTCTCTGGAGACTGAGAACTCTGGTCTGTGGCCTCTGCAGGCGGCGGAAATGGGTGAGTGAAGCACATGGGAGGGAGCAGTAATGTGCCCTCCAAACCCAGCCCAGGAGTCCCTGTGAGCTGGAGACGGGCCCTCATCACCTGGATCATCTTCCCAGGGAGCATCCCCAGAGCTGGGAGGAGCCAATCCTGTTAAGTGTGTGGATTGGCAAAGGGATGCTCTGAGGCGTCCCCAGAGGTGGCTGATGGAGGGGATGGGTCCTGCCAGGGTTGGGGACACTGGAGGAACCCATTCATCCCCCAGCAGCCAGGTGACACAGAGTGTGACTTCCCCCTGTGTTTAGGTGGCCCTGCTGAACAGGGTGTCTGTGCTGCCAGAGGACAGGGACGTGGCAGATGAGAGGAAGAAGGTTTTGGAGTCGCCACCAGAACTGCTGTCGTCTCTCAGCAGCCCTCTGGTCATCAAGGAGCTCACCAAGGTGAGGAGAGATGACCTGAGCATCCTGCTGCCATGTGAGCCGTGTCCTTTTGGGGCTGGCAAAGCCTTGCTGTGCCATCAGGCAGAGACACGTGGCTCATGTGTGGTCTCCTGCAGGTCTACGACAGCCGGGAGTCCCTGCTGGCAGTGGACAGGATCTCCTTGGCCGTCAGCAAAGGGGAATGCTTTGGTCTCCTTGGCTTCAATGGAGCGGGCAAAACCACCACCTTCAAGATGCTGACGGGTGACGAGAGCATCACATCGGGGGACGCCTTTGTGGATGGCCACAGCATTCTGGCCAACATCAAGAAGGTACGCAGGGCTGCAGGGGCGAGGGTGGTGTTGCGGACTCTCCTGTGTTTGGCTGGTCTGAGCCACCCTGCAGGTGCCTCCAGAGGACGTGGTTGCAGTTGCAGAGGCAGAGACAATATCCCAGGGACATTGTGTCCTTGGCTGGCTCAGCTCTCCATTATCTGGCCATGTGGAAGCAGTCCCCTCTCCACTGGGATTACAGATGTGATACAGATGGAGGGCAAAACTGGTGAGGGTGGCAAACCCTTCATCAAAGGATTTACCTCCATAGCTGGAAATGTGAAAAATACTGGAGGATGGTCTCTAAAATGAGTGTATCAAACCTTTCCAGACCTCTGCTAGGGGTCTCCTTGCTGGGAATTGCCCACTCCTTTTAGAAGAGCAAGAGATGAGCAGGGGTTAGGCTTTCGGTCTAGTCCTGGGATTCCTCTACCACTGTCCTGGATTTCACAGACTACTCTGATTTGGAAGGGACCCACAAGGACCATCGAGTCCAGCTCTTAAGTGAATGGGGACCCCAGACATGGAGAACATTCCCTGAGAGCATGCCCCAAATTGCTTCCTTCCCTGGAACTGCCTTCTCTCATGCTCTTGTCCCTGGAAGTGACCAGGACATGGGGGAGGTACCAGCCCTCCAGTGCTTTCCTTCTCCTCAGAGCCTGGGCCACCCAAAATGGTCCCTCACAGTAAGGAACCAGCTTGGCAGAGGCGTTGTGAGCCCACCCAGTTGCTGTCCAGAGACACATCTGTGTCCATCCCTGTCAGCCCAGCTGCTCCAGGGGGCATTTCACTCTCGTTTCACCCATGGTTTCAGAGCTGCAGCTCAGTTCCCATCACTCTGAGCAAAACCTCCCAGAGGAGCAGCAAAGCCTGTGGGTGCCCAGAGAGCTGCCCGCGAGCTGATTGCCGTGCGTTCCTCTCGGCCCAAGGTGCAGCAGCGCATCGGGTACTGCCCGCAGTTCGATGCCCTCCTGGAGCACATGACGGGGCGCGAGACGCTGAGCATGTACGCGCGGCTGCGCGGCATCCCTGAGCGCTACATCGGCAGCTGCGTGGAGAACATGCTGCGGGGGCTGCTCCTGGAGCCGCACGCCGACAAGCTCGTCAGGACCTACAGGTGAGAGCAGCCGTGGACAAACTGCTGCCCCTCCTCTTGCATGATGCTCCCTGTGCTCATATTGGGTCTCTGTCCCCATTCCCGCTCCCATTTTCAGCTGAAGGTTGGACTCGATGCTCTTGCAGGTCGTTTCCAACCTTAACGATTCTGTGATTCCTCCGCAGCGGTGGGAACAAGCGGAAGCTGAGTGCTGGCATTGCCCTCATTGGTGGCCCCCCCGTGATCTTCCTGGATGAGCCCTCCACTGGCATGGACCCCGTGGCCCGACGCTTGCTCTGGGACGCAGTGACACGGACGCGGGAGTGTGGCAAATCCATCATCTTCACTTCCCACAGGTGACACTTGGCTGGGCAGGGCTTGGCATGAGAGATCAGAGAGAGTGGTAGGGTCCGAGGGATGGGACACAGCTCCAGGGTCTGGTGTGTGTGGGCATGCACTGCCTGCAGACAGTGGCTGGCTTTACCCAAATCTCCCTCCTCGAAGAGTCCAGAGAGAAGGGAACACACCTCCAGCCACTTGCCAAAAGCTTCTGCTTCTGTCCTGGTGCTTACATGCCCAGAGAAGCTGTGGCTGCCCCATCCCTGGAAGTGTTCAAGGGCATGCTGGACTGGGCTTGGAGCAGCCTGTTCTAGTGGAAGGTGTCCCTGTTCATTGAAGGGAGTGGAATGAGATGAGCTTTAACGTTCCTTCCAACCCAAACCATCCTGGGATTCTCTGAATGAGTCCTCTCCTTCTTGCAGCATGGAGGAGTGTGAGGCACTGTGCACACGATTGGCCATCATGGTGAACGGGCAGTTCAAGTGCCTGGGCAGCCCCCAGCACCTCAAAAGCAAGTTTGGCAGTGGATACACCTTGCTGGCCAAAACCCGGAGCGAGGAGGAGGGCGAGCTGCAGGCCTTCAAGGCCTTCGTGGAGAAGACTTTCCCAGGTACCGTGAGCTGCTGGAGCGGTTGCCCTCGGAGCAGGGTGAGGGTGCTGGTGTGAACTTCAGCATATCCCCTGACCCAGAGCCTCTCCCTGCTCGATTCTCCAGGCAGTGTCCTGAAGCACGAGCACCAGGGCATGGTGCATTACCACTTGACGAACAAGAACCTCAGCTGGGCACAGGTAAGGGGGCGCTGGGAGCCCTTCTCCTGCCCCTTCCCGTGTTCTTGGTGCTTTGCTTTCGGTAATGCATCCTTCCCACGTTGCATTCTGCTGTGGGAACATGGCACGGGTGGGCACAGCTTCCCGGTGCTGGCACCTCCCTGCTCCTGCCCCTCAGCCCCAGGAACCCCCTGGCAGTGGCTTCAGGTGGTGCCGCATAGGCACCGTGTGGTCCCACCGGGGCTGTGGGCAGTGGCTTTACCCAGTCACTGATGCTGAGGGGTCCCAGCCCAGGGACACTCACAAAAACCCCCAGTACAGATACAGTGTGTAACCCTCTGCATACAGTATACAGTTACCTATAGAGTATATACATAGTATATCCCTCTATATTTACTATCTGTCTATATGTACATTATCTACATATAAATACATGTATAGTATACAGAGATATTCATAGTGTACAGATAGTTTTCATATGCAGTATCTAAGTATATATATTTTTATATATCTGTGCATTATATGCACTGGATGTAGTGTATATAATATACTGTATATTGTATATATACAATACATACTGTATTATATACTCTATAGGGTATAAGGTAATACCCTGTACAGATTATATACTCTGGAGTTTATATTCTTTATATCAAATATATAGTATAGAGTATATATAGAGAGAGTACATACTATACAGATTATATAAAAACTATGTATAGGATTTATAAAAACTAGAGATAGTGAGTTTATAAATATATATATTATATGTAGCTAAATATAAAAATGATCTGTGTGCTATATACAGATAGTTATGTACAGTGTATATAATAGCCTATGTAGTTTTTTCTATATTATATAAATATTTTATATATATAATGTGTTAGCAGAAACCTTGTGCAGGGATTCAAGCCCAGATATGGGTGTGTATATATGTAAATACATATATACATATATATATATGTATTTGTATATATATATGTGTGTGTATATATGTATGCATTTATCACATATGTGTAAAACAATCATATCCACAGCATATATTTTTAAATAGTGTCAGATACTCCTGGCTTCCCCCCACTCTCCTGCCAGAGAAGGTGTCATTTTCCTGGGTCTCCCTGGAGAAAAAAGCTTTCTCTGCTTTCCCTGCCACAGCTTGGGGATTCCTCTGTCACAGCCTGGGGGTTCCCTATCATAGCGTGGTGTTCCCTGTGGCAGCCTGGGGTTCCCCCTGGGGTCCTGGGGGTCCCCCCCACCAAGTCACGCTGCCCTCCCTTGCAGGTCTTTGGGGCCCTGGAGAAAGCCAAAGAGAAGTATCGCTTGGAAGACTACTCGGTGAGCCAGATCTCCCTGGAGCAGGTCTTCATGAGCTTCACTCGCTTCCAGCACTACACAGAGGACAGAGGGAAATGAGCCCCTGTGGTGCCCTTCGTCATGGACTGGCCCTCAGCCTATACATAGTATATATAGAGACAGTAATTTATATATCGGCGTGTCTTAAATACTGTATAAATGTAAAACTTTTCACCGGGGAGGGGTGAGAGAGAGGATGGCAGCGCTCCTGCGGCTGGCACCGGCTCTGGGCGCGCGTGGGTGTGCGTGTGTGTGCGCATGTGACACTGCCACTCTCCAGCCTTCATCCATCCACACAGCAAAAAAAATCCGCCCAAAAAGCTGGGAGGAGCCTGGATGGGTGGAGAGGGGTGTTGGACTTGGGCTGGCAGAGGAGGAGTGGGATCCCCCCTTCTCCCCTCTTCCCTGCCCGTCGCTCACACCCAGCGGGACACTGCCCTGTGGTCCTCACCCGCATGTCCATGTGTTGTTTGGTGGTTGCTCGTGGTTTAGCAGGAGGCTGTCACATAGCTCAGATCCAAACCGTCCCTGGGGTCGGCAGGAGGCACTGGGATCACCCACGGGAGCACTTCGTGTCCAGCCAGGGGGGACAGCTCAGCTCCTGTCTGGCACCTGCCTGGTATGGGAAAGAGGAGGCTCTGTCTCCTTTAACTGCTTGGGAAAACTGTCTCCTCCTGCCTGCTTGCCAAGCCTGGCCCGAGGAGCTGGCACTGGCCCCAGCTGTGCAGGGGGAGCTGTGTGGTGCCAGGAGCTGGCACTGGGTGAGAGGTAGGACATGGTGTTGGAGCAATGCCCAGAGCTCGGCCCCGGGAACAGCACGTGATGGGCACGGCTGGGGAGCCAGAGCTGGAGGCAGCGAGGGGTGAGGGGTGCCCAGGGACGCTGCTGGGATGGGTGAGAGGTGCCACAAGGTCCCTGGGGACACTGCTGGGTTGGGTGGGAGTTGCTGCAGGGTCTTGGCTGTGCTCTGTAGGATGGGTGTGAAGTGTCACAGGGTGCCCAGGGACGCTGCTGGCCTCAGTGTTGTGCCCATGCAGGAGTTCTGCCAGCAGCACTGCCCCACGCTGTGCAGTGCAGCCACGGGACCAGTGTGAAGCCAGCGATGCCTTCACTGTGCCCATGTCCTGCTGAGCTCACCCCTTACACCCCACACAGCTCCAACCAGACCGTATCTGTCCTGCATCCCCCTCCTCATCCCCATCCCCTCTGCCCCTCACCAGGCTGCTCCAGCAGTAGGCAGGGAGCAAAGGCCCTGTCCTGCCCCTGCCTGGCTCTGGGATGCTGCTGGACACCAGCATTGCCCAGTCCTGCCTGGGCCCAGTTGGAGGAGGCAACTTCTTTTTGGAGTTTCCCAGTGGCTGGGTGGGGGGGGGGGGGGGGGG
>QWTY01051267.1:0-17550 GCA_008033365.1 Pseudorectes ferrugineus | reverse complement strand
CCGCCGCCGCCGCCGCCGCCTGACCCGAGCCGGCTCCCGTCCGCGGCGTCACGGTCCGCGCGGGGCGGTGTCACGCGCACGTCTCCTGGCGACAGCGCGCGGCCCCGCCCCGGAAGTGATGATGAGGGGCGGGCCCGCGCGCCGCGGTCGGTGACGTCACGAGCGGCGTCGTGACGCAGCGGTGACGTCACGGGGAGCGTGTCGCAGGCGCGAGGTCGCGGCCCGGCCCGGTGTCGGTGAGACCCCGCGTGCGGCCCGGGGCAGTGACATCCACGGCACAGTGTGAGCGAGGAGCAGCCCGACATCCTGCCCTTGTTCCCACTAGAGGAGATCGGCTCCAGGCTGAGGCTCCGGAGGGGAGGCTGCGAATTCCCACCCACTGGCAGTTCCTGGTGTGTCTCCGCAGCAGAAACGGGGCTGAACTGGAGTTAATCCACACACAGAAAATGATTCCTGGCACTCCAGCCCAGGGCAATCGCTGTGGGCACAGAGGCACCAATGGGGCACTTCATCTCACTGAGCCCCAGGAACAGATGCAAATCCCTGTCCTGTCGGTTTATCTGGTTCTATCCAGACTGACCTACTCAGGCAGATTTTTTTTTTATTATTCCCAAATGGAGATCCAAAGGCAGAGAGATGCATTGGAGTCAGACATGGAATGGATGACAGGCCCACAAGGAGCTGTGCTCCACGTGCATCCTGTCCTGTACCTGAATCCCTACACATTTATCTGTGGAAGCCCACCCTGAAGCACGTGTCCCCAGGGACAAACAGCTCTGGGGCCGTGGGCTGGCTGCCTACAGTGAGGGTTTTTTTCATGGAACTCTCATCAGCTGTAAACACTGGGAAAAAATGCTCTGGAAAAAGGTCCATCCAGGAAAGAACAGTGTACAGAAAGCAGCCTGTTTTCACTACGTGACATAATGGCTGTTGTGGGGGCACAGGGTACAATTCTGTGATCCCAGAGCCACCAGGCCCAGGTCAGTGGGGAGAGCGAGCGGTCACGGGGCAGGGACGCGGCAGGGAAAGTGCTGACGGCTGTGAGCATTGTGAATGAACAATGTCCCTCGGCATCTGTGGGATGTCCGGGTTCCCCAGTGTGTAGTTGGGATGGATCATTTCTCCCAGTCTGCCCTAAGGCAGCTGAGCTGGGAGGAGCCCAGGGCTCTCGGGCATTCCTGGTATTTGCCAGCCAGTGGCAAAGGCTGAGAGCAGACTTGGCCTGGCAGGAGGCAGGAGGTGCTGAGGGTGAATAAGTGTTGTCACAGCTATAGAATGAGGGAAGCTGCCACCTTCCCAGTGTGCCCACAGCCTTGCCAAGTGGCAGCTCTGTCCATGGGAGCTTGGTTCCCTCTGGCCGAGCCAACCCCCAGAAGTGAAGGGTCTGACCCGCGTCTGGCCCAGGTCTGGCCCAGGGTCACTCCCAAGATATGAATTTTCCTTCTGCACATTCCTGGCGTGTTCCAGCTGGGTTGTTGCAAAGTCTGTGGTGGCACCTCCCACGTGTCTCCCTGTTTTGAATAATTTAGGGTTTTTACCACTAAATCCACAAGTCACCTGCTGTATTTGGGCTTTGTTTACAAGCACAGTTTTGTGCAGTGTACACTGCAGCATGTCCCGCATTTAAAGTCTGGTGACTGGATTTGTAGAAGGCTCAAGGATTGCGGAGCTGGGAGAGCTCCTTTAGGGGGAGTGCCCAGCTGCCTCACTTCAGGAGGGAATTATTATTTTCTGTGCTAAATCTGTGTGGAGACATGTTGCACCCTGCATGTACTGTGTGTGCCTCTTGTACATTCACATACATGGGAGGGGGCATTCTTAAGATAGAGGTGTTTTCATGCTGTAACTACTGAATTCAAATTGTAGCATTTCTTTAAAATATTGAAAATCAGGCTCTCATAGTCCTGGAAAAAAACCCCAAACCTAAGTATTGGCAAAAGGTCTGAACTTCCAGCTGAACTTCAGCATGTGCTGTTGTTTAAACCAGCCTTCAATGCACACAGCTGTGCCCAGATGGGGCTGCTTGCTTCCCACTCTCTTCCCAGCAGCTTCCCGAGCCATTTACTAAAGGATTTTGTTTTTTCCTCCCGTTACTTACAGTGCCTTTAGACTGAGGGTAAAGAAGGGGCGGCTGCAGTTCCAGAGCTTTGCATTCCTGGCTGAGCTGTGCTTGTGTTTGCATGCAGAGCCATCGCCTCCCCTCCAACTATTTTAATCATTTCAAAAAGGGTGGGTCAGCAGGCATTTGGCAGCGGCTTCTTTTCTATAGCTGAGGTGGAGTCAGCCAATGACCTGCAAGCCTGGAAAATTTTGCAGGGCAGTTCCACTGGACGGCTGTGCGGAGCTGTGCCATTTGAATTTCAGCACAGACTCTCACTCACTGCGCTCTCCATTCCTGGCGTGTCTCCCAGCGCGGAGTTAGCTGAGGCTCGGGCTCAGTTTTCCCTGCTCTCTCCCTGCAGTGACAGCTTCTCTGGGCTCCGTGAGCCAGGACTCCCGAGCGACCATGGAGGACACCACCTTGCAAATCATCGAGCCACCCACTGTTTCTGAGACCTCGGAGGAGCAAGTGCCTGAGGAGCCCATCAAATCAGACCAGATCAACGGTGTGATGGTGCTGACCCTTCTGGACAAGATCATTGGAGCAGTGGATCAGATCCAGCTGACCCAAACACAGCTGGAGGAGAGACAGCAAGAGATGGATAGCGCAGTGACCAGCATCCAGGGAGAGCTGACCAAGCTGACCAAGGCACACACCACCACCAGCAACACTGTCAACAAAATGCTGGAGAAGGTGCGCAAGGTGAGCGTCAACGTGAAGACAGTGCGGCAGAACCTGGAGAAGCAAGCCGGGCAGATCAAGAAGCTGGAGGCCAACGAAGCGGAGCTCCTGAAACGCAGGAACTTCAAAGTCATGATCTATCAGGTAAGGAACTGTTTCATTATGTCTTTACATCCTGTTAGTGGGTGTTTTCTTTGCCAAGGGTCCCGTCACGCTGCATGTTCGGTCCAGCCCTCTCCCAAACTCCCCGGATTGTCTGGCAGTCCAAACTGAGGCGGGTCCCCCGTCACTCTCATTTGTGGTTTAACATTTTCTGTGTGTCCTAAGACAAAGTTTGACAGAGTTGTCCCATTTAACAGGAATTTTAATGCAGATAGGGAACGAGGCCCTAAGAACTCACTGCAATGGGCCAGAAGTATCAAAATAACCCAATTTTACTGCTTAGCTCAACAAAGAGCAAGAGTGCTCTGGGATCTGGAAGGGGGTGTTGTAAATCCATCTGCCAACGTCTCTTCTACCAAGATACACCATGTGTATGGCTACGTGGAGACCGATAATATTTCAGATTTGTGACATGCATCTGGTAACAAGTGATAGTAACCCCAGCCTCAGGGTTAATCTGTCCAGCCAGGGCAGATAGAGCTGTCAGAGAAAATCCAGCCCAGCCCCCTGACCTGCTCGGGGCAGCCTTTGCCGAGAGCTTGTACAATTCCCACCTTCTTTCTTCCGCATCCTGCAAGCCTTGAACATTCTTGTTGTTTGGTCTCAATAACAGCTTTGGTTTGCTTGATGTTCACCCCCTGCACGAAGTGTTGGAGTTTTCACTTAACATTAAACAAGGGGAGAGAGAGGAACGTGGTTCTGTCAGGTTTTCTGCCTGGAGTTTGTTTTCCGCATCAGAGCAAACTCTTCTGTTGGGCCACAGGAGAAAAGTGAGCGAAACAGTTAATGCTACAGTTGGGAGCCTCTGGGTTAATAATAGCCAGCGCTAGGGACAAATGGAGAAGCTTCGAGTGCTGATCATGGGAAGAGAGAGAAGAAAAGCAGAATAAAAGGGAGAATGGTCCTTACTGTGAGGTTTGAGGGCGAGTGGCTCATGACAGGCTCAGGGGTCGGACACGTACAGGGCCTGTGGGACTCCTTGGTTCAGAGCTTGAGCATTTGTTGTTTTATCACGGCTGAAATACTTGAGCCTGTTCAGGTCATACAGGAAACACAACCAGTTATAGACAGATAGATGTGTATGGATTTATTACAAGCTCTTTGTATCGATTTATCCATGGAAAAATAAAATAGAAGCACCAAACACTGCAAAATGAGAGGAGCGAAGGGAATTGTTTAAACATAACATTCCATGTCAGTTACGGAAATAGGTAGGAAGTTGGCAAGGTTCAAGGTCCTTGGGAAGCATCCCAAACATCTGCAGGTTAGTGTTTCATGAGCAGTTTGTGTTGGTTTGCTGTGGCTTATTGATACTGAGGAGAGGTTTTTTTTGAATACGAAAAAGCCATCCTGCTTCTAAAGGCTTGGGGCCTGCTCTTGCTGCTGTGGTGAGGGCAGAGCAGCCTCGGAAAGAGTTGTTTGGCCAGGGACAGTGCCAGGGACTTGGGGAATCATGGAGGTATTAGGGGAAGAAATAATTTGGGATTTGGATTAATTTCCCAGCATGGAATTTAGTGTGATTTGAATGTCACAGAGCACAAGTAAGGGATTCTCCAGGTTTGCACCATGTGAAATGGAGCCGTTTGTGCCCTCATGGACATCCTGGCGCTTCCATGGGAGCCGGAGCTTTTCCCCAGTGGGAAAGCATCGAGCACTGGGGTCCACCCTGGGGGTTAACTGAGGAATTCACTCTGCTTTCCTAATGGTGTCTACAGTTAAAACAAAATAATTACAAAATAACTCTGATCTAATTCAGTATCTCACTTCTCAGACCCCCCACCTACCGAAGTGTCTGTTGGGTACGTTACTGCTCACGTAATTAATTCTGCGGTGCTGAGCACATTATTGCTCCTCTCTGACTCAGGGAAAGCTGCTCTGCCAAGCTGGGAGTGATTCCTATGTGTTTTCAGTTGCTGTGGCAAAAAAGTCCAAAGATTTATTAGTCTTTCCTTTTGGAGAACAGGAGAAAAACTCATCCTAAGAGATGTAAAATATTCCATAATCCCAGCGGTGGCTGTTTTTGGGTGAGAGAGCTGAGCAGAGCAGGAGTCGTGCTGTGTAGGATTCAATATTGCACAGTTCTGCAGTTGGAAGAAATAAAGGAGGTAAAGATAAATAAGCTCTTTGCTCATTCTTGATGTTTGATTATTCTCTCAGCATTCAGTCCTGAGGCTTCAGCCATTGCGGAGGGATTGTTTCAGGAGTGCAAATAAGACGTTTTGCACCTCGGAGGGGATGTCAGACTGCCTGTGAGAATTGTGTTTTGCTCGCTGTAGATTAGGAGGAGATGAAAACCAAATTCTATTCAGGGAAAGCCTGACCTGTGGGATGATCCTGAGCACATCTGCTGGGGTAGTTTCAAAATGTGGGGGAGGAAGTGCAGGGCTGTATATCACTCCCATGTCCTGGCTAAGGGGAGATGTTGAGCAGAACATTTACAGGCGTCACTCTCAGTCCCGTCCATGCTTGTGTTTTCTCACTTGCTTACCCTCTTTGAGCTGATTTTGCCAGGAGCTGGTCTGATTTCTACTGAGTAAGAGTTTTTGTATAGACTTAATGTAGGGAATTAGATCAATGCTTTAGAATAAAACTCGAAAACAACCATACCCCTCCAAATTGCCCCATCTTTCTCTTTTGAAAACTTGCCGAGCCAAAGCAGAGGTGACAGCTTTGACAGGTCACTGTGTACGCAGACGTTCAGTGCAGAACTTACCTTCCTAAAAAGTCTGATGTCAGTGAGTGCCTGCACTGCTCAGCAGCCCCTGGGAAAAGAGCTCAGAGCTTCCTTTGTGCCTCTGTCCTGGGCTCCTGTCTTTCAGAGAAATCAGGACACCAAAAAATTTGGTGCGAGTGGTTGCTAATAAAAACAAACTAAAGTGACTTCATCCCAAATCTCCTGGTTTTAGGATCCTGAATCCGGGGCTGGTTACTGCAGTTCATGGTTAAATAATGGATGTCCTGTGCAAGCAGCTACTGCTCTGAAACCGGACTTTGTGCCGTGTTCAGCTGGAGACTGGCACGTGGCCGTTTATGTAAGCTTGGCATTTTCCTCCAAACAGTTTTTGATAATTAAACTTATTCCTGCAAATGTCAAAGGCTGATTTTCTTACAACCGGACAAACCCTTGCAGCACTCGGCACGCACACAGAGTATTGAATTTCTAAAGGGTGCCGCTCCTTTATTTTGAGGCTCGTGTGGGCGCCGAGCTCCGGGAACTCTGGCTCGGGATGTGCAGTGTTTTTGTTGGGAAGAGCAGCCTCTGTCCGAGGGGTGTGAGTGAGTACTCCCCACGCTGTCCTTTTCGGAGGCTCCATTGGGGCTCATCTGCTCTTCAGGGGGCTTCGGTGGCCGCTCTGAGCTGTGTGAGATACGAGTTTCCGTGGGAAGGGCTGTGCAGTTGGGAGAGCAGGGTGGGACCTGGATCCCAGCCATGCAGTGTTGGGTGGGTAGGGCTGGGCGAGGAAATATAAATAGCCCAGCCTGGCTTTGTGCTCGCGTGGGCCTTATACGGACGGGAGCAGCGAGACTGTACATCGTGAGAAGGAGGGGTAGATTTCAAACCCACACATTAATGTGACAGATTTAGAGGCCAGACCTGAACTGCCTCGGTTTTGGGTCTGTGCTCCTCAAAAGAGAGTATGGAAAAGGACGTAAAGAAAAGAGCTCAGGGGGCTGAGGAGAAGCACAGGGCAGGGAGCCCAGGGCATACAAACCCAGTGCCCCGGGGCTGCAGCCTTTCTCCACTGCCCAAACAGAATGGCAGCTGCCCTGAGCTATGGTTTTGTTTCAAATTAGTCACTCAGAAACAAAACCATGATGAGTTTAATGGCAGTGAAACATTGACAAGAGGCAGCAAGATCCGCAGACCTGAGGGACAGCCTGGGTGGGTGACGTGCCTGCAGTTCAGTGGAGCTTACCCAGCTACCAGCATTAAAAAGTAAATAGGAATTTCCAAAGCAATTTGGGTGACAGCACTGGGATAGGCACAGGCACCAGGTACCCACGGGGTGCTTTTCCTGCAAGACCAGCTGGCTCCATGTGGCTGAGAGCTCTCTGTGCTGGAACATCCATCCCTCTTCCCAGTGAGTCACAGCAGGGATTTGCATTGCAGCAGCCACTGCAGTATTTATTTTCTGATATTACTTTAAAATAAAAAGCTGGTTTAACTTTCACTGCAAATCCAGTCTAAAGCAGCTCCTGTCAGTGCTGCTTCCATTGCAGGGGCACCACATGAACATCCCAATGTACTAAAATCTTGCATATTCTCTGCATATTACGGAATTATAGGAGTCTCAAGATAATAATTCAAAGGAGACTGAGCCTTAAAAAAAAATCAGGATGTTAATAGCTGTGACCTCCAGGATTTTTCTTAGTGCAGATTACCAGTCTACCAGTAGACAACTCTGCAGCATGGATTTCTCTGTTGCAATCTAGTATCAACTGCATTAATATTTCATTGCTCAGCTATTATTTATAAGCAGTTGGTGCCAGAACTGTTTGCTTTGCTGAAATCCTTTCACCATTATAGTTACAGACTGAGCTGTGCAGCCATAAATTGCCTCAGAGCAAAGGGCCAGAGGCTGCCCAGCCGTAGGGATGGGGTTAGATTGGACAAATAGTGGCTCATGAGAACAAACCCAAGGTAATATCCGTCCTGATCACATATTCCTCCCTCAGGCCTCTCATGTGCACAGCCCAGAAGGCACAGCAATGACTCATAAACTATTCAGCAACAGGCTTAGCCCTCTTTTATCCCATTTGGGATTGTCCTCTCGATTCTGCTAGATCTCCTACAACTTACAGGGCACCCGAAGAATTGTGGGTCCTCTGTCCAGCTGTGAGATAGACAAAGAGCAGAAACAAAATGTGCAGTATCAGTGAAGGAAAATCAAATATTTAGAATAACAAGTCGCAGGATGTTTAGTCTCCAGCTTTATGTGAGGATGCAAATGTCAGTGTCTGCAAATCATCTGTAATACAAACCCCATCTTTGCTGCTTTGCTGTTCAGGAGCAGCTCCGGAGTCATCAATCAGCTCAGACAGATTTATCCGGCAGGAGCAGATCTGAGAGCAAAGCCAGTGGTACAAACAGACTGATAATGGCATCAAAACTTTTTAATGCTGTCAGAGGGGAAGAAAGCGCCTTTTCACTCTCAATCTATTTACTTCTCTGTTTCCTACAGCCCTGCCTCTCTTCTGACTCACTATAGGCAAAAGCATTTTTCCAAGCACAGCCTCCTCCTCTCCCCACCCTCCCTCCCTTCCTTTGCACCAGCTCCGGTGCCTGTACCAGGCTGTTGTTTCTCACAGCTGATGAAGCAGATCCAGCTTTTCAGACACAGCTTCCAGAACACAGGGTAACTGGATGTGCCTGATAGAAAGAAGTGCCAGGCAGATTGCACAACACCCAGAATTACACAGGGTGGGAGGACTCTGCTAGTCAGGGAGATGCTACTTGAGAATGAACTACTTATCCCTCTAACATTTACCTAATCCCAACCTGACTTGCTTTCTCCCCTCATATTTTAGATCTTTTTCTCTCAGCAATATTCCTTGGTGACTTCTTACTGCAGGACTCAAAAGTCTCGTTTCTAAGGCTTGAGGCTTCTCTTTTCATGAACCTCTTGGAACTATTGGAGACAAACTTTGTCCAAGCCTTGGAACCCAGAGTCAAGGCCATGCCTGACTTTGCCGTGTCACTGGGTGCAGAGATCTGGGAGCTGCTGGGAATTATCCAGTGCTGGTTTAGGGTAAGGTCAGTACGTGACAAAACCAGCGGATAGAGTTCTGGACTTGCACCCGGCTGTTTCAATCTCTGCAGCCTCTGCACTTGAACTAATCAACCCAGGGGTTTAAAATCAACACCCTTTTTTTCATGATCTTACACTTACAAGCAAACTCTGAGTTCAGCTCCTCCACAGCAAAGGGAGACATGTCCCCAACAGGCGACACTGAATCCCTGTGACTGCGAGCAGAGTCTGGCCCTGTGGCAGTGGCAGTGTGAATGTGCCTGAACGCACAGAAGGGATCCTGTGTCTCCTGGGACCTTCTGAATCAGAGACGGGCACTCTTCCATCTATAGATCTTTGCTGACTCTCTTTTCTGTCAAATTCTGCTTCCTGGCTTCTCCCTTTACTAAAACATACCCCTGTGCCTTTTCTCTTTGCCTGTTCTCGTGCTAACCCGGATCACTGTTGGTGTGTTCCCAATCAGATTCCCGGCAGGAACAGGTAAGTGTTTCCATTGTGCTTCCTTTCCCCGGCCATTGAAACGCAGTTTTCCTCATCTTAGCCCGAGAAGATGCCGCGCGTGTGCCTTGAGTCTTCGCCAGGGACTGCCCTCTGAGCCCACCCCGTGGAGACAGGCCCAGGGCAGCAGAAGACACGCGAGGAGGCAGCAGTTTAGGGCCTCGGCAGCGGCACCCCCCGAAGATCACTCTGAACCTCTTCCGAAGCTCTGGGAGCTGCTGATTCCGAGCCTTTGCTTCTCGCCTGCTTGGGGCTGCCTCAGGCTCTCAGACCTGCAAGGCTGATCCTGCTGCTGACTAACGCGCTTTCTGCATGAGCGTGGGTGTGAGGAGCTGGGATTTTCCCTCAGGCGATCTGGGAGGGAGGAGCTGCTGTGTGGCTTGCATGAAGGGCGGCAAGTGGCCAGGGGCAGTTGGCTCTGCTGGCGTCTGCTGTGACTGGGCAAATCCCACCTGTTCTCTGAGCCGCTGTTTCTCCCTCTGAAACACAGCCCCAGAACACCCACCTCCTCAGGCTTCTTGTGAGCATTAGTTTGTGATTGTGAAATGGTTTGAAGTTGTTGTTTTGAACAGGTAAAACAGGTAGATGGCACAAACTGTGACATAAACTTCCTCAGGCAGCCCCTGCAGCATCTCCCATTTCTGTCTGGCTGCAGCCCCTGGCGCTGCTTGCTCGGAGTCAGGCCCGGCCCGACCACACTGGAGTGGTGACTTTAACTGCTGATCATATAACATTTAGGCCACAGAGGCCACAGTGGCCTGTTGCTTTCCTATCATTGGGCAGCTACTGGACAAAACACCCCAAGCTCTGCTGCCCTTTGAGGGTCATCCAGCACTGTCCAGTGGGAATGGCTCCCTGGGTGGACAGGACTATTCCAAGAGCCAGGTAAGGGTGAACCCAGTCCAGGAATTGGGGTCTGTGGGCAAAGCTGCCAGGGAAAACTTCTCCTTTTCAAGGAGAGTGTCAGATGTAAAAAAAGCCATTTTTTTGTGATCTAGCAAAAAAAAAAAAAATCGAGCAATCTAGTAATTTCAGTCTCCACAGAAAAGGTCTGTTCCACCCAGGCACTGGAGAGGAAAGCACAGCCCCCTCTGTGCAGGGCATCTGGACACTCCTGAGCCCTGCTAGGCTCAGGGTGCTTCTCATGCTTGCTGCTGTTACTCACGAATAGCTGAATCCTCCTTCCCATGACACTGCTGGAAGGTCAGCACAGAACGGTCTCCTCTGAGGCCTGGCAGAGCAGAGCAGTTATCATGGCAACGGGAGAGCAGAATTTGTTCTCCTCTGGCACAGCTTGACCTGACCTGGAGGGCTGTTTGCTGCCCGAGCTCCTCCTAATCCTCCCCCGGCCTCCCCGAGGCCAGGGCCAGGCTGTGCTGCCCGGGGTGGGCAGAGGGAGGGCTGGGGTGCAGGAGGGGTTACAGGCTCCAGCTCTCCCAGCATTGGGATCAGTCTGATTTGGTCATAGTGGAGCCCAGGAATGTGAGCTGGTCGTTTTCTGCACGTTATGGCTGCAAATGTCAACCAAACTCACTGTTTGTGCTGTTGCAGTTGTGTAAAAATAACGTAGTGAAATGAATTGCAGATGTGATTTGCATGTGCATGTGAGAACCTTCCATTAAACCTTCCAACTGGAGACTGGAGTGGCTGGGAGTGCTGGGACTCTGTTTCTTACACACTGACTGGGAATGCAGCTCAGCTCTGTGCCTCCTTGGCCTTTTATACGCCAGGGGAAGTGTTTACGTGTGTTGTAGCAACCAGGCGGGTGTCCATGGCCGTGGGCTGCGGGTGACTCACTGCCAGGGAACTCGAAAACAATGTCAGATAAAAGCCCACTCAGGGGAGCCGGGAAGAGACTGCTGTGGATCCAACAGCTCTGAATTGTTTGAAGTAGGAGGACAGAGAGCAGCTGGCAGCCAGCTGCCTTTGGGGCTGGCTGTGGGCACTGGGGCCCCTCTGGGTGCCCACAAAGTCCACAGATGGACCGGCCCAGTGCCAGGGAGCTTCCCAAAGCACAGCTCTTCCCAAGAGGTCTGTGCCGTAGGGGCGACACACGCTCCCTGTCCCTGTCCTGCTGCTGGGTGCAGCTCTGCACCGTACACAGAGCAGGGCCAGAGTTTGCTGCTGCTGCTGGTACCAAAATCTTCTGAAAAATGTTGTTTACCCGCTGTCCTTGTGCCAGTTGGATCCCAACTGAGAGGACAGAACTGGTTTGCCTCTGCTGATTGGGAGCCAGGCTTTGAACACCCCAAGAGGCAGGGATGCCAGGACCCAGGATTTTGGACTCGCCCACTTCAGGATCAGTGTTTTCCGAGTAAAAATAGAATGCCTGGTGTTAAAAATGTGCCTCAACTGGATGAGTCATGAGTGAAATGAAGTGCAGAGAGCATCATGCCTTGGTCAGAGCAGGGATTTGTGCAGCAGCCACCCGTGGACCCAGGATGGTTCTTGATTGTTCCAGTCACGTCCCATTATCCTCCACCCCTGTGTCTGCAGGCATGTCCTGCCCACACCAGGCAGTTCCTCTTCCCCTTCCCCACTGGAGAAACCTCCCAGGCAGGGAGGAAGAGACCTTTGGTGGCTTTTGGGTAGTGGCTGGGTGCAGGGGGGAGGTACATGCTAGGGATGCTCAGCAGAATGTGCTTGTCCCTATTAAGACGTGCCAGAGCTGTGGATGTTCTCGCACAGCTGTGCTATGCCTGAACCCACAGGAATGCTCCCTGAATGCAGGTGAGCGTGGACTCTGCGGAGTGTCCCACGGCACACTGCTGAAAATCCTCCAGCGGCCCCCCCGCTGGTTATCTACTGCTCAGATCAGCAATCAGAGTGAGGAAGAGTTTGGTGGGGGTGGGAAATGCAGGAATTATACCCTGCTTAGGATAGAGAGAGGCCGGGAGCAGGACATGAAGGGTTTCCCAAGCACAGCCGGAGAAAAGCTCTCGGAAACAGTCCCAAGGGGGAGGCTGGGATCCTCACGTATGGGAAGGGCTGTGCTCCCTCCGTGCCTTTGGGTCTGATCCATGAGGTGCCTCCTGACAGAAGCAAGAGCAGAGCTGTGAGCGCTGCTGGGCTGGGGTTGGGCAGTGGGGATGGAGTGGGGCTGGCAGAAGTGGGTGAAGTGCAGCCCGTGGGATCACAGAGCCGGGCAGCTGCTGCTCTCTGGGTCAAATGCAGATTAGGGAGAGCTGCAGGCACCCCAACAGGGGTTGCTCCATGCTGTACCATGTATCCAAAGCTGCTGCTGGCCATGTCTTCATGGCTGTGAGGGAAGAACTGTAGGATGCTGCTGATGCTGGCGCAGCCCATCCCACCACATCAGCAAATTCAGTCAGGAGCTGGATATACTGGTGTACCACGAGGAAAGGTGGTTGTTTATGTGACAGACATGGAGTTTTTGAGGTGGTGTTTCTTTCTGCAGACACATATTCTGGAGCTCACAAGGGGCTGATAGGATCAGGGTTTGCAGGATATGGCCCATTTCCAGGGACCTCCGTGCCAGGCGAGAGGGGGATGCCTTTGTTCTGGCTCATTGTGTTGCCTCAGAGGGAAGGAAGTGGCTGGAGTTCCTGATGTTCTGCTGGCTGGGCAGGGTCCCTGGAAGTTTCTGGGATTGCTCTGGCAGGTGTTGTTGTGGAGAACAGGATCCCAGCCTTCCCTGTGATGTGGGTTTGCCCTGGACTGACCTGGCCCTCTGGAGAACGTGTGTATTGTTTTCTGCTGAAGTGGCTCATCAAATGAAGAAAACATATGTTGGCCACTTCACCCTAATCTCCACAAAGTATTTGGGACCTGACCTGTGATCTGGAGGGTGAAGAGCTTCACCCAGCACAGCTCTCTACTCTGAAGAAAACCCAGAACGAAACCTCTGCTCCAGCAGGCTCTGTGTTTTCACCACAGACACTGCAGCCTGTGCCATCCTCACTGAGCCCAGTGCTCCATGGAGCTGGCTTGTCACTGCTCACAAAGGTTTCTCCAGATGCCCTTGTGCTTCCAGAACTGCAGCTGGCCCAAGGAAAAGCACCCGTGCTTGGGAAAAAATGAGAAAGCAGCTGAGAGCATCTGGATTTCACCCAGGTGAAGCTGTGCTGGAGTCACGTATTCAATGAGTTGTGTCACTTCTCCAGGGGTGCAAGGGAAGACAGGGCTGGGGACAGCACCCGTGTCTGCAGGGAAGGCGTCTCCTCCTGCCTCTGTCCAGGGGCTCAGGCCAGAGCCACAGAGTGGCAGTGACCTTGGTCAGCCAGGGCAGTGGCACGCAGTGGGACAGCGCTCAGGGTGTGGGTGTGCACACACGCCGTCCCTTCCGGCCCTGAGCAGGGACCGGGATGTTCTGTCCCACGGCAGCGCCAGGGACGCCCCTCCTTGTGCTTGATGGAATGACCATCCCCGGTGTCCTGGCTCTTGGCACCTGTGCAGCTCCTTCGTGCATGGCTGCAGTGGAGCAGTGGCAGCTGCTGTGACATGCCGAGCATGGGAGGTGCCACAGCAAAGTCACCCTCCTGGGGCCCAGGGCACCTCCCCAAGGCAGGGGCAGGCAAATCACTGCCAGTGTTCCAGGGTTTGCCTTGCACTTCAAGCACTTGGGGTACACCAGGGCCTGCCCTTAATTTCCCTGGGCTCAGCTCCTGCCAGTGCAGGACTGGAATCCCATCCTTGCTCCGTTCTGCTGCTGTCTGCCCCAGGGCTCAGAATGGCACCTGGCCGTCCTGCTGCCCAGGCTCCTCTCCAAACCTCAGCCCAGCAGCTCCGCGTGCTGTGTGCCCGTTCCACACGTTGCCCTTTGGCTGCTGCTGGATTTCTAACAGTGCTGGTGCTGGCAGCTCCCACCTCTCCCACCCAGCTTTGTAGATTAAAACTGCTTGGGCAATAAATTTCCAAGCGTGGGCTGCAGCCCTGCAGCTGTGACACTCCGTACAGTGATGGGCTATTTCCAGCCTGTCCTGGGAACAGAGAGGTGAATCACTGCAGCAGGGACGCATGCTATGTGCTGCTCACATGAAAACCAATCCCGCTCCAGACCTGTGCCCCTCTCGTGGGCACATGCTTGTCCTCTGCCACTGGGATCAGAAACTTGGCTGGCTCAGGCTCGTGGAGTAGCTGAATGAATCCAGCCCTGTCCCAAGTAGAGCTGTGTAGCCTTGCAGACCAGGCTGTGTGAGTTGGGGCCACTGTCTCCACCATCTCCAGATATGGACTCGGGCAAATTCTCTAACTTATTCCCCAGTGGAGAAATAGGAAAAACAGGGCAGCCTGCTGCATCCCAAGAGATGTCCCAGCCCCACATCTGGATCTTGAGGCCTTGGGAAAGTCTGAGTGCAGTCTGGGGGTGGCCAGGACAGCGTGTGCATGCTGGTGCTGTGGCCAGACTCTCAGCTCTGGCTGTCCCTCTGCAGCCCTCTGCGGTGCCTGGGGCCACAGCTGGACCTGGCCAGGCTGGAGACCTGAAGACCACCATCCTGCAGCCAGGAGTGAGGGGCTGCGATGGCCAGATCCTGGGATAAAGATGAAACTGGAAGGCAAAGGACGGTGACAGGGGCAGAGGAGGAAGGGAAAAGGCTCTAGTTTCAGTGCTGGGCTGCCTTTCCCATACTTTTGGGGTCATAGATGAGTTTGGAGCCAGCCCAGGGTGAGCAGAGCTGGTGCCTGAGTCCTGGTACGAGGGAGTCCTAAGCAGATCCTCTTCACAATGACTTACCAGTTGCAGTAAGGGAGGATGAGCCCAGGCCTGAGGAACCTGGGTCTGTTTAGCTGGGTGGAGGCCAATGTCTCCATTGCACTGTGGGAGGGAGGACGGGCTGGCTCCGGGGCTGCCGGTATGTGTGTGTCTCACTGGCTCCGCTCTGTGTCTTGCAGGATGAAGTGAAGCTCCCATCTAAACTGAGCATCAGCAAGTCCCTAAAGGAAGGTGAAAAGCTGGAGAAGGAA
The DNA here is from genome assembly GCA_008033365.1 of Pseudorectes ferrugineus. NCBI lineage: Eukaryota > Metazoa > Chordata > Aves > Passeriformes > Pseudorectes > Pseudorectes ferrugineus. Next base: position 2,433 of record QWTY01051267.1, on the reverse strand, counting down.
GGTGAGGGTGAGGAGGTGCCTGTGGGTGAGGACCATGCGGAGGAGGACCACATCCAGCTCTCCTCGGATGAGGAGGTGGAGATTGAGGAGATTATCGAAGAGTCGCGGGCAGAACGCATCAAAAGGAGCGGCATGAAAAGGGTGGATGACTTTAAGAAGGCATTTTCAAAGGAGAAGATGGAAAAGACTAAGCTAAAGACCAAGGAAAACCTGGAGAAGACCCGCCACAACTTGGAGAAGACCCGCCACAACCTGGAGAAGAGGATGAACAAACTGGGCACGAAAATTGTGACTAACGAAAGGAGAGAGAAGATGAAGAGTTCTCGGGACAAACTGAGGAAGTCTTTCACCCCTGACCACACCATCTATGCCAGGTCCAAGACAGCCGTCTACAAAGTGCCACCCTTCACTTTCCATGTCAAGAAAATAAGAGAGGGTGAGGTGGAGGTGAAAGCCACAGAGCTGGTGGAGGTTGGTGGAGAGGAGGGAGAAAATTCAGATCTGATGCGTGGGGAGAGCCCCGACGTGCACACACTGCTGGAGATCACGGAGGAGACTGACGCGGTACTGGTGGACAAGAGTGACAGCGAGTAGGACAGGCTGCAGCGCGCAAGGGTTGTGGACGACGGCTGAACACATTATCACTCACATTTCGAGCTCTCCCTGCCCTGGAGCCCCAGGGAAGTGTACACGATGCATCCTTCTTACCCTGCAGAGCCGACGCCGATCCCCTGCCTGCTTGTACAAGGTGTATTTTATATTTTAGTTTTAGCACACATTAAGAACACGGAACTGTTTTTCTTACACTACTAAATCACCCTCGGAGACCATTCCTGCTGCAGCCTTCTTGCCCCACACCTGAAGATGGGCTTTGAGTGACAGGGCCCTGGCCCAGCTGGAGAGTGCTGATCCCAAGACAATGGCTGTACAGCTGAAAGTTCAAGAGTCCTCCATAAGATAAACCTGGTGTCAAGAAAGCTTCCTGCAAGTAGCCCACCAGCCCACACCACCCGGCCCCCTGTGCCAGGCTGCGCAGCCGCCCCGCATGTAAGAAGACTCCCAGCACCCAAACCAGCTGCTCCTTCGGGGGACCAGAGGAACTGGGATGCAGCTGGTGCATGGGAGGGAAGAGCTGAGCAAGTCCTGTTGATGGGCAGAGCACAGCAAAGCTGAGCTGGCATGGGGCAGGTGGGGCTGCTCCTCTCTGCCCTCCCAAGGACTGGGTGACCTTTGCATGAAGCCACCCTGCAGCTGGGCCTGCCGTGGGTGCCTGCGGGGTGTCACACAGCTGGGGCCCGCTGCTCCTCCCCGCTGTGCCCCGGGGCCGTGGCAGGAACAGCACAGGCTGCAGCCTTCCTGCTGGGCTGCCAGAGATCCAGGGTCCATGGCGAGTCCTGGGGGCAGGGAGCAGCATGGAGGTGGGGTGCTGGATCTGCTCCCTCCACACCCACAGAGGTGGTGGCAGCAGGCAGTGAGGTCCAGGCTCGCTGCCCTGGGAGAGGGGGACACGCAGGCAGTGATGCCAGAGCAGCCGCCATGGCTAGCGACTTGTTTCCAGAGGGATACGGGATGCACTGCTGCCATGTGAGGCTCTAGACCATCAGAGAGAGGCCTTGACACCTGTCCAGCACCGGACCTTGAGCATTTCTGAGCGTCTGCTTTCTGCAGGGGTCCTGGCACAGCTCAGGCTCATGCCCACGCCCATGCCCACGTCCTGTGCTTTCCTCCCTGTGTCCCGCTTTCTGCAGCTTCACTCCATGCCCTGAGCGAGGCAGTGCGAAGGCAGCACACGGTGGCTTGGGGGCTCTGCCTGGCTCGGCCCCGCTTGGCTCTCACATACTCAGCCCCCACCGCAAGCCCCAGCCCCGCATCCCCCATCCTGCTCCCCCAGCACAAGGCTGCTGCTGCTCACATAACCCAATATATAAACTTGCTTTTCCTTTAAGAATTATTTTCCTTCATATTGTCCAGTGCATCCAGCCTGTCCCGGCCTCAGGGTCCTGCCACAGCTTCCCTCCCCACAGAAGGTGTGACCGGCCGGTTCCGTGTGCCGGCTGCAGGCAGCCCTGAGACACCGGTGGCCCCGAGGCTCCCGGTGTGGGGAGGCACCGGGCACCGGCTCTCGGCTGCCGGCGGGGCAGGCGGGGCGGTGGTTCCCGGCCCAGGGTGGGCCCCGGCCCGCAGGTCACCTGCCCTCACGGAGTCTCTTGCGGGCCCAGGGGCAGTTTTCACGCGGGTTTTCTCTGAGCAGCGGGGCCGGGACAGCAGGGCCAGGGCGGCAGAAGCCCGGGTGATCCTCGCCTGTCCCTGGCTGTGCCCAGGCAGCAGCGCAGCAATAAAGTCTCTTTTGTAAACCACCAGTGTGCGGCCTGTCCGTGGCACCAGGCGTTGGGGAGGGGCTGCCACACAGGGACTGATCCCCACAGCCCCACA
>QWTY01051264.1:1697-23274 GCA_008033365.1 Pseudorectes ferrugineus | reverse complement strand
TGGTATCCTGGGGGACATTAGGAAGAGCATTGACAGCAGGTCGAGGGAGGTGATCCTGCCCCTCTACTCAGCTCTGATGAGGCCTCACCTGGAATGCTGTGTCCAGTTCTGGGCTCCTCAGGACAAGCAAGCGGGTCAAGCAGAGGGCTGCAAAGATGATGAGGGGACTGGAGCATCTGGATAGGCTGAGGGAACTGGGCCTGATCAGCCTTGAAAGGGGACCTCATCAATGTCTGTACGTATCTGAAGGGAGGGTATCAAGATAATGAACCAGGCTCTTCTCAGTGGTTGTTCTTTACTGTGTGGGTGACTGAGCACTGGAACAGGTTGCCCAGAGGTTGTGGAGTCTCCCTCACTGGGAATACTCCAGAACCGTCTGGACACAGTCCTGTGCCATGTGCTCCAGGATGACCCTGTTTGAGCAGGGAGGTTGGACCACAAGACTCACTGTAGTACCTTCCAACCTCACCCATTCTGTGATTCTGTGAATGTCTGTACTTGGGGGAAATGCTTCCCCTAACACTAAAACCTAGCTCTGAGGACTGTAGTGCCCAGAGGTAGCATACAGCTTCAAAGTAAGTCCCAATATTATTCCAAGTTCAAAGAGGAGATGTGGAAAACACTTTTTTTGGGTGCCAGCTGCTTATCTGCAAGCTTTCTTCACAAGGTCCTGCAGCTATTTACTCTTCTATGGTATAGAATTCAGCACTATTTGGTACAAGGAGGAATGGATCAAGGTTTGTCAGGTCTTTTTTTTTTTTAAACCAGCTCGTACAACTGTAAACTCTAAGCAAGCTTTATGGCACAGAATTGCTTCAGCTGCACATTCTACCATCCTGTATCAGATCTTGGAGGACTTGTACACCCATGCTCTCTTCAGTTTCCCTCCCACACCTGTAATCAGTCCGTTAAACACAAGACATTATCTCTCTTTACAAAGCCTGAAAGCCTCTCTATTCCTATATGGTGAATACTTTTTAAAATGTTTAATGGGTTGATGTTAATGGGTTTTTAAATGTTCTTTTCACTCCCCACTACTAGCAAACCTGTCGGAACTGGTTCAGCTGGCAGCTGCTGCTTTTCTCTGAGTTCCCAAATGCGCACACTGCCATCTTCTGAACAGGAGATCAGCTGCCTGTAAAAACAGTTGATAAGCAACACTAGCATGGATACCTGTGCAAATCACCTTGTGATGCTTCTATGAAAGAGACAGTAAATGCCTCAGGTTCCACACAAGTTTACTAAAACTCTTAAATGTAGCAGCGTGTGCAGATGTTCCACAGGAAACAAAATTCATTAATAGCAGAACAAACTATAATAGACTTGTAGAATAAGTGGAAAAAAATAAACCTTTTCAACCCCATATTAAAAGCATGCCACTATGTAAACCAAAACATAACCAGCCTAGACTCTGCAAACACAGTTCCACTAATTGGTTTCTGTAAGTTTACTGTCATTAAGCAAAACCCTATTTTTTTTATTATGGAAAAATAACAAAAGGAAAGGTACTCTGTTTCATTGCACATTTAAAACAGCTTAGAATGGCACATGCATTTACAAGATCAAGGCCTCAGTTTTTATCTTCTGACAGACTTTGCCCCATTGAACAAGAGCATAATGGGATCTAGCACTACTATTAGCATATACATATACATGCAGCAACTTGTCCAAGTTGGCTGTCAAAACAAGTTCCAGCCAGAAATTCTGGACTAACAAACAAAAGCTGCAAGTTATTACTTTTTGTTAAAACATTTCAAGTGTTACAAAATATTTAGTGAAAAATATATTCTGAATATACCATATGCCTTTGCTTTCTAGAAGTAAAATGCCATTAAGCTATATTTCACAATACAGAGAAAAGTGCTTCATCAAATCTGATTTTGAAAATAGCTGAGATATTTTCAGGCTGTGTACCAGTCATACTGGAATATAGGTTTTCCCACTGAATTACAATGACAGATTTTCCTAAATCAGATCAACAAGCTCTACCTAATAAAAGCAGCTCAAACTGAAGATCAAGTTCCTGCCCTAGAAATCCAATGTAGCTTTGCAGTCTGTCTCTAGTCACCCTTCCAAGTTTTGCTTTTCTTTACTGCATTAACAAAATGTACTGTTTTGTACCTGTTTGGAAGCTTCTCAATGTGCAGCACAGAGGAGTCGTGAGCAGTTCTCTGGCAGGCAATCACACGCTTCATTTGAAGATTATATACGTATATGCCTTTCCCAACAGCAGCAAACACACACTGGAAAGAAAATTCAATAGAACAACTTGCAGAAACATACTGAAAAATCACCTTGCATGTAATGAACTTCCAGCGATACTATGACCTAGCTTGTTTCTGTCCTCATGTTACCGCTTTATCCCAAACATATGAAATTAGCAAGTTATAAAAAGAGATGGATTTTTTAAAAGTAGATGTGGGATATAATCCTATACTCTAAGCAGTAATTTAATGTCTGTATTTTTATCCTATACCTCACAGTCTAAGCAGAAACTAAGGATACCAACAAGCCAACACACTTCTGTAATTAAACACTCATGTTCTTACAGTAAAATAATGTTCCGTGTTTTGAAAAACTCTTGTTTTATCAAGAAAGACTGAGAATACAGGAAACTGTTCCACATTTTTGACTTTTTTTGAAATTTAACTGAAGATGGAGATCAGTAAAGAGGCCTTGCTCAAGCATTTGGGCTCTACTGAATACAGAAAAGGAACTCTTTTAGGAAAGTATTACAAAATACTGCATTTTGCATTCAATGCTCTTCTTCAAAAGAGTGCAGCCATTCCATCTCATAACCATCATGACCCTAAGAAGCCAGAAACAGTTTACAGATCTTTGGACCTGGACCGCTTCACAACTTGTGATGAACTTAAAGAGGACAAGTGTACAATCGTGTGTATGTACACATTATTAATATTCAGTACCAGAGGACTGCAAAATGTTTCCATTCAGTACATATTTGCAGTTCTGAACATACCTTGTTTAGGTGACAGTGTGCTGGAACATTTCCCTGAACAGCCTGCTTCCATTTACACAACCCAAACATTAACATCTCATATGCAATTCACACTACGTGCTGTCAACATTTTGTACAATTTGTAACCTAGGGTCTTTGACTAAAATTGCCTATATATATTCAACAATGTTTTGACATTGTTCAAAATTCTTTGTCCAGGTTTTTAATCTTTTTTTTTTTTTATGTGTATCTGTTGTGGGAGCACTGAAACTAAACAGATAGCCTCATTACCAAATCAAGACAAAGAACAAACCACTGAGCCCATTATCCTAGTTTTGCATAAGGTTCAAATTCAATGGCCTTCCACAGCACTCTTCCACCTTGAGCCATAGAGTTTTACAGCTTTGCAAAAGATGCTCTTCATGGAGCACTCTTTTTTTTTCACAAGCCTTGGCAAAATCCTCGTCATCTCAAAATCAAAGAAAATAAAAGATGTGAAGCATAAACTGTACACTTCTCTTAACAGGCAAGCTAAACACACACATACCAGGAGAGCGGATGCACTCCTTAGCACTGTTTCCTAGTATTGCCAAACTTTCACCATCCCATTTGTTTCTGAATCACGTTTTGCCTACAAGCTCAGTGTCAAACTAGAGAAGTGTATCTTCTCCGACTACCTAACTACTAAGTCTGGAAAACAGAGAAAACATGTATTTTACATTATTTTTTTTAACATGAAGAACAGTGTTCTGCTTTAAGGTAGCAGGTAACAAAGTAATACATTATACAAATACATTTCTGCATCACCTTTTAAGTAGGAACCTTACAATACAGACAGCTCTACCTTAAAAGCACCTTCTATTTTGATACGTAACACTAGAACCACCTTTTCCTCCCGCCATTCAAAACTCTCACAATAAAAAAAAAATTCACAGCAATTTATTTAGTTCAGTTCCATAAATGGCAGAAAGCCTTCAGCTTTCTTTTAAACCCTCAGATTCCACACTGAATGTTTTAACAACTTCTGACTTTCCCCAAATTCTTTTCTACTCCCTTAAAACACATCATATGTAGCTTTCAAGCATGAAATGAAAGTGTTTTGAAGCCAAATTATAGAACTTATCCTAAACAAAATTCACTTTTGGCTCATTGTCGAAATAAGCACTGCCAACAAAATCACTGGAAATCGCACCTTTAGAGACAACCACATCTTTTTTAGCCCCCACATCCCACAATATTTCTCTCTCCCGGGTTTTACAAAAGTTCTATTCAGAAAGAGGCAAATGCATCAGGTGACTACTTGGTCCTTACCCTATATTCAGGCTTTTCCACAGCTTTTACTTTGTTATAGCTTATATATATGAATCCATTTCCAAGAATCCCTTCCTTAATCATTCCCAATAACTGACCTACATGCCCCAAAACAAAATTCCACTGTACCCCAACAATGAAACATCTTTTACTTTGCCACTAACAGCTGGTAACATTTCACAAAATTAAATATCAACCTGAGTATTTTTAGTATTTGCTGAACAATAACTGGGTTCTGACTAAGTATTCCGACCAAGAACTTATCTCTAAAGCATGACTATAGTAGACTGGATCTTGGAAACATATTTGAGCATACAATTGTGTATAGCCCATCTGAACAGAAAGAGCAATACTGATTTACTATTAAGCATAGACATATTCCTACTCTTAAACAGTACCCCCATAGTATTCTCATAGTACCCTCAGCTATAACTGCTCAAAGAGGTGCATTATTGGGAAAACTGCATTTCCAGAAGCTGGAATATGAAAGATGCATGCCATCAAAACACACACTCTCATATTTATTTTTCTCTAGTGGTATTGTAAACAAGTAATAAATCTTTGTTAGTCAAAAAGAAATGCGGTTGTGACAGTCCATTATGTTAGTTTCCATACCATCGACATATTATAACCTTCATACAGGTCAACAGCCAGTATTTTATATAAAAACGGTGGACCATGTAAAACAGCTGTGCACATTTAAAAGAAGCCTCTCATATTAAAACAAAGAAACTGAAAATAGAAACCACTCAGTCTTCTGTGGTAAGATCATCCTAGCTTACTTAAAGTAATTTACTCTGAAGCTTTTTACCTCCTCATCAGATGTTAAGTGTTGAACTGAAGTTTCATTTGGGCTTTGGGATAACTTTATTTCTGGCTGTACATCTGGATGGACAGAGGAGTCCCAGAAGTTGCACTCAGATGCCTGCTTTGTCCAGTCAAGTGCATCCCAAACTATTAACTCACCTATGTGAGAACCTGTCACAAAAGTCAAATCTGGAGGGGGAAAAAAACCACACAGAAATCACATGATATTAAAAAAATTTTTTTACACAAACTTACAACCCTAGAAAGGGAAGACAGCCCATTTATGTGTAAAGCTATGTAGAATGTGCAGTACATAACTGACTGGACAAAAACTTCTCTCTTTGAGTAAATACTCATCTGATTACCTAACATAGCTCAGATGAGCTCTCTTGTAAAATTAGAACTAGGAAGGAGAACATTCACTGGCTACAGTGCACAGTACAGAGTTGCAAAGGACTTGTACACCACCAGAAGTGTGTACAAGTATTTGAACTTCATTTCTACAAACAAAGCCCTTCTACTCCTTGGAGAATAGTGTGTGTATAGACATCCCCCAGACACAACAAAGTATGTCTTTGCCATAAATAGAAATACTGATCACAAGTTAAATGAATGAGTTAATGGCAATATTGAAGTAGCTGCTCATGAATTTGTTTATCACACACGGAAAGGAACTTCTACAACAATATTTAATGCAGGTAACATCTTGTGTTTTTGAGCCAAACACTGCTTGCCTTTCCTAATCAAAAAGGAGAAAATAAGGGCAACAGTTAAGCTCAGAAACAAGTACCATAGAATCCAAGTTTTCTTTTTTCCAGCCGCTTGTTACCTCTGTAACACAGCCCCTTTGTGCCTACCAGGCTGACACAGATACACTCAAAGATAAATACACACACTCTATCCCACCAGTAATACCTTTTCCTGGGCTCTGGGGGTGCTCCATAAAAAAAAAGACAGGGAAGAAAAGAGTAGAAGGGGCTGATACTTGTAGCAGAGTAGACAGAATTTCAGGTATTAGTTCAGTATTACCCTAATGAGCAGCATAGATCATATCATCTTCCAGACCCTCTCTATAATGGATTTATATGCAGGCTTACATCTGCACACTCAGAACTTTCAGTTACCTTAGGACTACAACTGCAAGGGACGTGGCATTGCAGATTCCATTTTAAGAATAAGAAGGAACAAGAAAAAAAAGTAGCATTTTTAACTTTCCCAACAGAAAGACCAAGAGTTCCATTTCCGTCAATGACGTTGACTCTTCAACAGTGCAACTTGCCTGGTTTCATTTCACTGTTAATCCATAAACAAAGGAATTATATTTTGTCATATCACTACCTTTGCAGCTACACAAAAAGGTACATCCACTAGTTAACATGTTTCACTCCAGTTAAAACTTTGATTCCAATAAAAATTCCATAGGTGAAATATCCCACTGGTAACTAACAAAACCAGTAAGATTATAAAATCACTCTTACCATTGACACTGACTAATGATGAAATGTTATCCTGATGGTCAACAAGACGCTTTACTTCAAGGACATTCCAACCTTCAGACCCATTGTTAGAAGCACTCAACCTAAAAATTACTTCAAAGATAGAAAAATTGTCTAAATAAGCTTTCTCATTTGGATTAAGATGGAGCTATGCATAAATAAAACATCATTTTCAGAGACACAAACTAAAACATTATAAGTGAGACCATACAAGAGCCATTTACGATCACTCATAACATCAAAAAACAGGAACGAATTATTTCAGTGTTACCACTATGGCCTCTTACCACAGCAAGTATAGGATAAAACACTTCAGCCTAGTAACTCTGAAATTCAGAGAACTGGTCAACACCAGAAGTGAAAAGTATCAGATACCCTTATGGATAAGTAACTAAAAGTGAAACATGTTTCATGAGGACTCATCTCACTGAAAAATTAATATTCAAAAACAATGCAATATCCTCTAGTAAGGCAATCAATATTGTCAGAAATTAAGAATTTTAATGAGTCTTGGAATTTCTTTTGTATCTCAAGGGTACTAGAAAACAAGTATGGGAAGTTCAAATGAAAGTTTTTATTGTATACCAGTGTCTAAACACAAGAGGACTATTTTTCATTTGTTCCTGTTTCTTCAATCAGAGTATCAGGTCGCTCTTTTTCAACCAGGTGTTTAACCACCTCATTGTTTTGCTGATATAGTGCTCTACTTTTTCTCTTGGATTTTATTCCTTATTTTGAAATTTCAGCTATTTTACACAACACTTATTGAAAAACTTCTTCACCAACAGCTAGCCAGTGACTTACAGTTTGCATACAGAGAAAACTCTGTCTCCAACTAAGCAAGAGAAACCATCATATTGTCTCATTAGAGCTTTGCATAGTAAGAGATCAGCAATATCTCATACTTCGGATCCTGGGATAAGGAGGCTCTAGAGAAGCCAAGTATCTGACAGTTCAGTAAGCAGCTCCAGACCTTCTCCAGAAGAACAAATCTCAATTGCCATAATCAGATCTGGACAGTTGCCACTAACACTGAGGGAGCTGGCAGAGGAGTTCACCATTTATCATCAGTCCTAGTTAACCAGGGAGGTCCCAGTCAACTAGAGGTTGGCCAGTGTGATGCCCATCCACACAACTGGTTGAAAGAAGGATCCAGGGAACTACACGCCTGTCAGCCTAACCCCAGTGCCAGGTAAAGTGATGGAACAAATTATCTTGAGTGTGATCACACAGCACATACAGGACAACCAGGGAATCAGGCCCAGACAGCACAGGTTTAAGAACGATAGGTCCTGCTTGATCAACATGAGCCAGGGTGTGCCCAGGTGGCCCAGAAAGCCAACGGCATCCTGGCCTGGCCTGTATCAGCAATAGTGAGGCCAGCAGGACCAGGGCAGTGATTATCCCCCTGTACTTGGCCCTGTACCCACAATAGCCACTTGAGGCCACACTTCAAGTTCTGTGTTCTCTTCTGGGTCCCTCATGACAAGAAAGATATTGAGGTGCTGGAATGTGTCCAGAGAACAGCAATGGAGATGGTGAAGGGTCTGGAGCACAGGTCTTAGGAGGAGAGAGCTCGGGTTGTTCAGCCTGGAGTAAAGGAGGCTGAAGGAGACCTCATCACTTCCTACAACTACCTGAGAGGAGGTTGTGGCAAAGTGGGCACTGGCCTCTTCTCACAGGCCACAAGTGACAGGACAAAAGGAAGTGGCCTCAAGTTGTGCAAGGGGAGGTTCAGGTTGGACATTAGGAAGAATGTCTTCACTGAAGGGGTAGTCAGGCATTGGAATGGGTTGCCCAGGGATGTGGAAGGAGTCAGCATCCCTGAAGGAGCTCAAGAAATAACTGGACATGGTACTTAGTGGTATGGTTTAGTTGGCATGGTGGTGACTGGTTAAAGTCACTCAAGACTCAAAGATCTTGGAGGTCTTTTCCAATCTTAATGATTCTATGATTCTAAATATACAAAAGTTTTGTCTTTGCCTGTCATGCATATCTCTAAAAAATTCTTGAGTAAGATTAGTATTGTCTCCTCTTTGTCAAATAATGGTAAAAGAAAAAATGTTGCTGACCACGCCCTAATACCATTTACTTTTCCTATGCAATTCCAGCAGCATACTCTTTGTATGCATCTCTGATAAGCAGCTGTTACGGAGGAACATGAACACGGGAAAACGCAAGATACTCACTTAGCTCTTTGCCAACTGCTGCTGCAACACAATTTTTGGGCAATTCAACCAAAGCACTGATGCCTTTGAAAAAAAGAGGGGGGATAAGGGAGAAAAGGATATTAACTGGTCACAAGAAAACATAACAAACCGTTAATTCCTTATAAATAAAGTTCTTAACAATCTTCTTTCCACTTATCAAAACAGAAGTATATTGCCTGAAGTGAAAGTTAACTGGCATCAGAAATGAACAGATTATCTCAAACGGAGGTAAACACAGGAGTTTTGGTCCTGAATCCAGCAGAATTCTTAACATCAAACTTGTGGTGAGGCTGAAAGTAGATTATCTTTTTATTTTAAATACAACTAAGATATTTATGTTCTAATGCTGGACAGTATTAAAAAACCCACGGCAATTATTGTAACTCTAAATACAGGCAGTACCAAAATTATTAGATACTGATACTACCTCAGTATGCACAATTCTAAAATACTGTGCAGAGCAAGATATAGAAGAATAAAGCACATGATAAAATAACCCAGCTTACTGTTCGCCTGTCTTCATCCTGCACAGACTTTCCCCAGCCTGTGACAAAGCACTATTAGAGGAAAATTCCCCAAGGAATAAGTAATCTCTTTCCCCACAAAGGAAGTCAGAGATTAGTAGAGAAGAGAAGGCTCATGCCACACATTCCATTGACTCCTTGTACCAAAGTTGCAACAGCACTTCATGCTCAGCACCACAGCATGACGTCCAACTGGTATTTACCATGATATTTCATACTGAACCAAAACAAGTATTAATATCCTCAAGGATTCGGAAGCTTTGCCTACCACTACTCTATTCTGTGACAAAAATAAGGCCATATTGGTTCCACCTTTGAATGTGATTCACAGCTTTGTAAGCATCTTGGTAAAGTACAGCACTAACATGCAACAATTTTCTTCACATGGGCAGATAATACAGAAGTTTATTAATAAAAAAGCATGACTGACATTGATTTCTGGTAAGTTTATTATATTGCTATCAAAACGTGCATTTTTTACATCAAAAGTACTGATTCTTAACAATAAAAAGTAATCTTTACTGCTCTACTATTACAAAGCTTCACTTAGGAATATAATAAAACTCCCACTCAATCACACAAAAAGCCAGTCAAAGGATCTGGTACATGTTACAGCAAACACATAAATCAGCATCTGAGCTCTAGCCCTCTAAGTCCAAGATAATGTACAGTTACTGAGATCTGAGATATTCTAAAATTCACACAGCACAGAACATTAAAAGCAGTCTTAGTTTGGAATCCTATTAAATTTGACATTTAAAAAAATAAAGAGTGGCTCTAATACATAATGTTATCATTAGAATTAAAATTAATTTGCCCAGTTGGTTTTGCATCATTATACAGATCCATTTTGCTTGCACTTTAACAGCTATAATGAGTCATTTCCATTTTTACCTGCATCAGTAAGATGACTGGTCTTACACAAGAGATCTAATTTTCGGTTCCAAACACATAGATCACTCCCTCCAGACAACCATACATTCAGTCTTTGAAGAACTGTCAAACACTGCAGAACAAAAATCAGATATATGTCTCCTGCAAAAGTTCTACAGGGAATTTCTGTATTTCTCAGTGAAATGATCATGAGCTTTAGTTAGATAAATCTGTAAGTACTATGAAATACAATATCAAGGTCTCTGAGAAATACATGTTTAATTGCATACTAATATGTTAAATTTTTCATCAACAATGCAAAAACTTTAAATGTTGTAGGTCGCCTTTTCCAACACAGTAACAAAACCAAGTCACAGCATTACCTTTGTTCTACATCCTTTCAAAAAGAAAACTAAGGTACTTAGAGTTCCAAAAACAAATTAAGAATTGTGCCCACTTCTCAGCCCCTCATTATGTACCTATTCTTAAACGAAACAATGCTGTTCATTCTAATGCACTTGCCCACATGACCCATGAGCCAGACATAATAGCTTAATGTATACAACAAAACAACAGACATTCATAGGGTTTCCTCAGCATACCTTTACAGTAGAATGGAAACATGACACTTTCTGAACCTGTCTGCCACTAATGCAGTCCCAAACCTGTCTTTATTCATTAAGGAAACTGAATGGTTTCTATGTGTTATAAATGTAAATGCTGTGTTGGTAACTAAATGACAGATTAGGAAAGAGGTATGCAGAGACTCAGTCGCCTAAATCCTGATAGTCTTTTCAATATTTGGCCTAAATGACATATTTACAAAGGCCTGTTATGGATTCATTTTTGTGGCAAGGATTGTATCTACACATGAGCAATAACTAGTGAAACCCCTGTGTAATCCAATTACACCTAGCGGATATTATTAGCCATTAAGTTTTGAAATGGGCTGCAGCCTGTGTCAGTGTTACCTTTAAAAGTAAAAACCACAAAAAGCCCATAGAAATTTAAGTTCCCTCCAGATCAAAGGATACAATAACTGTTCTGTCAGCTGATGCTGTTATAATCAAATCAGTTTTTTCTTCAGTACCATCTGATGAAGAAAATGGTGCTATAGCTGTAATTTTGTGTGTGTGCCCATGAAGTTCATAAAGTTTTTCTCCAGTCTGAAAAACAAAAACATGGAAAACTAAGGGTAAAATAGGAAAATGCCTCCTGTAGTATAAAATATAGGTATTAAATGACTTTTGAAAGCAAGAATTTCTACGAGTCTAAAATCTCCCTTCCTAAAGTAATTTAAGGATTTGCTACTTACTACCTTCAGTGCTGTTCAAGATCTTAAATTAAATAACATACTATGTGTAAGTTTAAAGAAGTGGTACATAATGCAAATTACGCTCTGAGTAAAAAACCTCTAAAAGCCCTTAAGAATAAAATTCTGTATTAAACTCATTTAATTTTAAGGCAAATATTGGCCATTCGCCCTTCTTAATGACTACTATGGCAATACAGATTTGTTGACAAACCTTCACTTGAAAATGTATTTTTTTAAAATTTTAATTATTGGAAAAGCCTGACCTATATTAATGGCAAATATTGACCTATATTTATGGCCAACTTCCTGCCAGATTTATTTAGTATGCACATTATCTATAGATTCAAGCTGGTGCTTTAGACAACTACAGCTACTTTTACTAACACTTCCAGTTAAATGGCAAAACCCTACAAACAAACATGCAGAAGCATACTGGCATTTTAAACATGCAGCTAAAATACAGGGTAATTTAAACTGCAAACTTCTTTACAGACGTGGATTAATGTTTTAAATTAAAACTACAAAGATTTGCTTTAACAAACACAATAAAAGTCCTACGAAAGTAGAAAATGGAACTCAGTTCATAAGCTGGATATCCAAATGAGTTTTACATTCACAAACTGCTCAGAACACTGGGCGTATATATCCACATACATGGGTTCTAATAGTCAAATCCCTTTACTTTTCCAAATTACGTAATTATAAAATTACAAAAGGCCTTCAAAACCAGGAAAGCACTAACAGAAACTGCTCAAAAGAGAAGTTCAAGTCTCTCCTTCTGTATTTTAAAATTACACCATCATAAATGTCACATAAATTTTCCGGAAGATTTTAAGGAAAATCTGAAGTCTGAAATCTTTTCTTCCCCAATTGAATGTCACTGTAGACAGTACCGTATGTCTCCCCTTCAAACTTCTTATTAAACAATGTAACTCATATACTAAACTTCCCTAACAAAGGTCTAATGCTCATCCGTTCTCTACAATTTTGTCAATGAAACAGAGTAGAAGAGCAGAACAGTGGGTGTCACACTTACAGAGCACAATTTGTACGATAAAACTAATGTCTAAGTAAGGTTTTCAAAAGTTATAAGAAGATTTTTATCGCAGCAAGCAATTAAGGGCCCATTCCTGCAAGGCATGAAATGTTTAACTTGTACTGACTTCGTTATCTTTCCAATATAATTTTGTGATAGCTCTCCATTAATCAGTCATACTACAAAGAAGTATTATTAATAGAGCCATTGAAATGTATCTAAATCTTAAGCGCATGGCAGGTTTGGGATCTTGCTACATATTTGTTGAGGTACTAGTCAGCATTTCAGCATTTACAGCAAACACAGAACATACTTTCAAAGAGTAATTAAAGCCACAACTTCATACACACTTCTGCTTTTAACAACATGATTTAATCTGAAATTTCTCTAAAATCACTATGTCATCCCAAAATATTCTAACTCTCAAAACTTACCCTTCTCTTGAGTTCACCCAACTTCTACTTTCCTAACTCTCCTTTGTAAACTAAGATACAACACACTCCCTCTACTTTTACATTTTCAAACAGTAGCTCTGCAGCAATTCTTATTCATTCTTCTTTTTTGCTCCAAGACATTTCTACCTCTTCTCTACAACTTCTACCCTCTCCAGAGCACACAAGCCACCCCAAAAAAAGACACCTAACCTGAGCATTCCAAAGAAATATGATTCCATCATCTCCTGCAGATGCAAACCTGGAAAAAAAAAAAAAAACAAACAAAACAAAAAACTGTAACAAACTGAAAACTTCATTATAGCATAATGCAATGGAAAGCAGTAAATACTTACGGAAGAAAAAATGCTTACAAGATATATCAGACTCTGCCTTTAAATAATAGGCACATATTTGTAAATTACAGTTACTAAACTGAAGTCAGTATATTTAAATACGTGGTTATCAACATATACTTAATATAAGAGCAAGACTTAAGAATTACAATACTATTATAAAAACAATGTTCTCATGGGTCCTCTCAGTCTTTTCCAGCCATGATCACCATCATCTACAACCTTGTTTGTTTCCTGAAGATGCAAGGAATGGTCAAATGATCAACAAAAAAGCCTATTTTTAAAATGTGTTATGAACACTGTTTAATTTAATGTGTCAAATGCTAGAGTATTACTTGCAATTTTATCTCAGTCCAGTTTTGGAAGACTCTTGCTGAGGTTTAGCCTTCTTTAGTGATCTTCCAATCAATATGAGCCTTACTTCATGTTCAAAAAGTACAAGAGCAAAGAAGAAAAAAAACCAAAAAAACCAACCAGCTTTCTGTTACATTCATAGAGGATTTATTTAGTATCTTCAAAAACCAATCTGAGAAAATTTTCCACTCACTGGTTTTAGCTGAGCCACTGAGAAAACAAGAAAATCCTTCTGTAAAATTCTCACTAAGATGATATTATCTAAAGACCTGAAGCGTGAAACTTGGCTTACAATAGTTGACAAAAAGCACACAATGGAATAGCTGCAGAAACTAAATAAAAACACTTCAGAAGCTGAGTAACAATACTAATCTTACTGAAAAGAATCAAGTGAAAAATATTATCATGTGTTTAACAGTACAGAAAATACCATATTCTTGATAAATAAAAATTTAGAATTACTGTCCAGTGAAACAACTCTATTAAACTCCTCAAACTCTCAGAATACTAACCAGCTATACAATTCACTCCTTATCCATATGCTATCTTATAACCTACCTTAATTGTAGCCACTCAGGCTTTAGTTTTACAATGATTATCATTATTTTAGCTTTAGTAATTTACCGGCTACCAAATAACAAAGTGCAAAGTAGTAAAAGACTTCTTTGTATCAGACAGCGTGTGCAAGCTAAGAATACTGTGGTGTTTCTACAAAGATGAATTACACCTATTCAGTATGCATTTTGAGAAAAACATACTTTGATAAAGAGTTATTTTAATAACTTGTCCGGGAAAAAAAGGACTGAAGAAACCACACAAGATTCTTCCATTTTTATATGAATCTTCTGATGGACTACATAAACGCAGAAAAATAGATGTTATGATAATGCATGTAACTCTTCTGACATATATATATATTTATGACATTAAAAATAAAAACTGGCAAGCTAAAAATCCTCCATGGAGTCTTCTGTGAAATTTTTATTTATGTGTGTGTGTGGACAGATAGATATAAAATACATTAGAAAATAAGATTCTGTGGGCATTTCTGAACTGGAAGAGACCACTGGCATGGTCTCTTCCGATCAATGTGCATGGGGAGGGAGAGAAGCTTCCTTCACAAAACACCTGCTGTACACTGCAAGGATATAAAACAAACTCTTGCCCACATTAACTTCACATAATGTATTGATGAATATATCAGAATTTCCCTTCTGTGCCTAATCCATAAAGGATATAAATTACTACAGCTCCTTAACAGAGCTACTCTTGCCTATTACTGACATTCTCAGTCATTAAACGTTTTCTATTTAATTCTCCACATCAGCCAAGAGTCACTACATTTTATGACTGACTAAAGACTTCACAACCTTACTTTTAAGGCAGAAAATTATTTCTTCTCTTGTAGAATTAAGTTAAATTAAAGAACATGCAAGGCCAAGTTAGAGAAAACTAGAATAGAAACTAGGTTGTAATATACAACTATCATAATTCATTCTCTCAGTCACACTTCCTAAGTGCCATAGGTAAATACAATTACTTCATCTTCTTAACCAGTTTTCCAGTTTTTAGACAACTCTGTCCTCAGAAGATAGATAACTCAGTCTTCAGAAGTTACAGATAAAGATTGTCAGGAAATATAAAGAAAGGTGCATATAGCTGAAACCTGAAGGAGAGAAACAAAGGAATTGCCAGGTTTCAAAGAAGTATAGCAAGTTGAACCAGATCAAACTGGAAGAGAAATGTAATGTACAAGTAAGCATATGGTGACTTTTGCTAAGTAGTGATTCTGAATAAAGTAGCTGAAAATTTTAAAACTTGAAAAGTTTAAAAAAATTGCATTAACTAAAGCTCAAGTGAATTTAGCACTATAGCATCAAAAGAAAGTGCAACAAAAGATTGGAAAGAAAGGAAAAGCAACACTCAATACTGTCACTGTCATGACCAATTGCTACAGCGGATCTGTAGGAGTCTATTATATTCTTTCATAGAACCAGAAGGTAAAATAACAGCTATGCTCAATTCAGAAACATACAACACATGCATCCTGTCAGAACAGCAGCAGGCAGTACTGCATATTGTCCTGTGAGAATCTATGCATGTACAGAAGGCAACACTCAGACCAGGAACGGACTGAAAAAGAACAGCTGAAGTAGCTAAAGGCAATTCTTACAAACAAATGAATTTGTACTGAGAAACATAAACAAAACAATTGTTTTGTTTATGTTTCTCAGTACAAAAAATCATCACCATTATTTTCTCATTAATGTATAACTTACAAGAGAAGCCAAAAGACATAGCAACATAGCAAGAAAAGGGAGTATTCATCCCTTCCCTTTTTTAACACCAGTTTTTCCTGCCCTCCCCCACCAAAAGTAAAAAGACAGGATTAAAAATGTTACTACATTTTTACAAACATATTGCTAAGGACATTGTGAAACAATTTGAAATCGCATTTCATACCTGCAATCATCTATTTGCACTAGAAATCGTACTATATCTTGATGGCCTTTCAACACAAGGAGCTCCGTGTAAGGATTCTGTATTTGTTCTTCACCAATTGTCTGTACAGAGGATTTCTAAAATTCAGAAAAAAGGAAGTAAATTTATTTTGTACTAACATAATTACTTTCATGATGTCTTTGTAATGTCTAACAATCTACATACAGACACATGTGTGAAGTTTCTGAAATACCATTTTGCCTTAATGAAAATCATTATAAAATATAATTTCCTGTTATTTCAAGTAAATAAAAGCTTTCTATAGCATGTATTTTAAATTACGATATAGCATTTTCTGTTTAACAAAAACATTTTGTATCAATTTAATTGCTGATACAGCGAGATGAAAACCCAGCTTAGTTATGAGCTGTCATGTGGAGCCAGCTTCATGACTCAATTCACCGTACATTCAGTTTTTCATTAAATTACACCTCTTATGAGATGGCTGTGAACCTCTCATATCTTTTGTCTACTGTTCAATTTTAAAATCCTATATAAAGACAACATATTTAAAACAAATAAGAACAAATGCTGTTCTGTTCCATAATATATAAATCACCCATTGGTACTCTATTCACAAAATACCAAAGCAAACCACTTAAAAAAACATAGAGAATGATTAATCATTTTATAGAACAGCATCTGCAATTACCCCCAACTAGACTATTAATTAAAAGAACAATCAATCACTTGGAGCAAGCCGATCACTAGGCAGGGTCAATAAAATACTGCATAGAACTGCATTTTCAAGGCAGAATAGTTCTGCCAATCTCAATCATCATTCTATTTCAAGACAACTTTTTTGTAATTAAGGTCTTTAACATTCTGGGACAACTTGTTGTCAGATATTATTTTTTAAAAAAAACATCTAAACAGCTCGGTAGTTACTCAGTGACAGCACTCTCTCCCCTCTAGATTTATTTTACACAACAGTCAACATCACACTACTTCCAAGACTGTCCTTTCTTTGAGGACTTCAACACAACGTACATTGCAAAACAGCAACGACAGAACACTGTACAACATCCAACATACATGACAGGTAATACCATATGAAAGAGAAACATGTTATCCTCAGAAACTTGAGCTTTTTCTTGCAGGATTAATAAATTATTTTCTATTACTTTGACATTGGTACTATGATAATATTCTTCAGAAACTAAGAATGACATAGTTAATAAATATGGATGGAAAGAAACCTTTATTTGAAGAGTTCTTCATTTTTAAATGAAGCTCTTGTGATTTTATCTTGGTTTTGTGCTATGTGGTGCATTTCATGAAGCAACTGTTCCTCATTTTATGCAATCACATGAGAACAGCAGTTCCCATTTATAATAATGCAAGTAGAATCTGCATGGCTATAATAACAAATACAAAAACTTGGAATTCAGCCATCAAAAGCTAATCAAAACATTCCATAAAATAAATGAGAGTTCTAAAAATCCTAAGCAAATCTCAGTACATTAGCAATACTGCATTTAAGAAACACATATTCAGAAAACAATTTTAACACCAACCAGAAAAACTCAGAATTTGTATCATTAACATCCCAATTCTACAGTCTGTTGCTGCTTCCTATTCAGTACAAGATGGTGCTATTTCTTCTGAACAATATGTCTAATCTTAGTTCTAACAATGCCTGTGAATACTGAAAGGTACAGTGCTGATGAGGTACTTATAGATGAGGACAGAATAATATCTCTTCTCCCAGAAATGTCATACAACAAGTTATGCTCTCTTCAGATCTTCATTCATATTTACCCAAGTGTTGGGTTAGATGAGCGTTCTTTCTCTGAAGAAATCTATATACAAACTATTAACTGGACTCTCTTCCAGCAACACCAAGTTTTTTGGAGATAAAAGCTGGATGCTGATGTTAATGGAATCTATTCCCAACTTGCATGTTTTTATGCATGACCCCTAAGCAACACTACAATAATCAGAAAAAAAAAACCAAACAAAATGTTCATCTCAACCTCAAAACTTCCTATAACCCCTATGATGTGAAGCATTCAAAAAGTGGCATTTTCAAAAGCAATTCATGAAAACCACAGATACAAGAGTACACAGGAATACTGATTTATGGATCACGGAGCATGACAAATCAGCTCCTACGGACCATGATGCTCCTGCACTTAAGTGCTCCCACTACCAGAGCCACCCTGCCTAAGATGAACACCATGGCTGGCCATCAGCTGAAGAGATTCAGGAGCTTAAGTCTCAATGACTTCCAATTCCACAGTAAAAAAAAAAAGAAATAGGTAAGGAGAAATTTCCATTTCACAAACTTAGGACAGCTTTGCCAGAGGCTTCCTCTATTCACCCAGTGCAATGCCACTCTAACACATTTGTCTGAAGTCACAGCACAGGAAACAAACACTGTAAGTCCACAGCCCACACACTGCTGTGGGCTTTCTTACCTATTGAAGAACTAATGGTTATGAAGATCATTAGATGAAACAATATGACATCATGCAGGGGAGGAAAAAGTTTAGGGTCTAACTGTTAGCAATACTTGTTCTTCAAATTTTCCACAGAGAAGCAAAATTATTACTATGATTCCACAAAATGTGGTAACAATGAGAACAAAAGTCCTGTGGATTGGATTTAACCAAGGCATGAATAGCAGAATGGAAGAACTGGGCCACACCTTGATTCATGCTCATGCTTTATTAAATCCCAGTATATAAACCAGAGCTAGAGTTTAAACTTTGGAGAGGGACAAACAACAATGCAGTTTTCTAGCACATCTTAGAAAACTACATCATATTTCCCATCCTCCTTCTAAAAACAACTGCACAGAAACCTGCAAATATGGCTGCAATCCAACTGGCATTTCGACTGACGACAAAAGTCACAGGTATTCCCAAACATCATCATTCCAAACAGGTGCAGACCCAAATTTCCACCAAATTAAGTACTGAGCTTTGAAGTCAACCATGATATTGGCATAACTTGCTCATGAACAGCAGCTGGAGAATAATTATTTCCTCATAGTTGTCTAGATTACAAAAGCACTAAGTATATGGAGCGCAGCAATACTTTTAATTACCTTTTGTTAAATCTGCGATGAGAACTTCAGCAGAGTCCTAGAGACATGAAAATTCCAATAATCTCCCTCTAATTCAGTAACATTACTCAATCTGAGTAGCAGGAAGGATGTCAGTGTATAGTGCACTACGTAACAAAGCATATTTCACGGATGAGGAACCAAGAAGAAATGCTGGAAGGCTACTACAAACTACTGTGACACATAAATAACAACTTACTGCCTGTAATTTACATTATCGACCTCAGAGTCCTGAAGGCAGGACTTGCAAGAACTGCATATAAACTACACACCATAACCCCCCCGAGCGGGAGGGGCCGGGATGCTCCCGACAGCTCCCAGGCGAGCCCTGCTCGGTCGTTTTGCTGTTCACAGAATCAATTAGGTTGGAAAGGACATCTGAGATCAAGCCCATCCCATGACAAACACCACCATGTCAACTAGACCACGGCATTGAGTGCCACGTCCAGTCCTTAAACACCTCGAGGGATGGTGATTCCACTACCTCCCTGAGCAGTCCATTTCAATATCTTTCTGTGAAGAAATTCTTCCTGATGTCTAACCTGAACCTCCCCTGGTGCAGCTTGAGACTGTGTCCTCTTGCCCTGTCACTGGCTGCCTGGGAGAAGAGACCGGCCCCCACGGCTACA
This sequence comes from Pseudorectes ferrugineus, assembly GCA_008033365.1. Lineage (NCBI taxonomy): Eukaryota > Metazoa > Chordata > Aves > Passeriformes > Pseudorectes > Pseudorectes ferrugineus. Next base: position 3,401 of record QWTY01051264.1, on the reverse strand, counting down.
CCCTCCTTTCAGGTAACTGGAGAGAGTGACAAGATCTCCCCTGAGCCTCCTTTTCCTCAGGATAAACCACCCTCCGTCCGCCGCTCCGCCCAGGACTTGTGCTCCAAACCCTGCACCACCTCCGCTGCCCTTCTTTCGACACGTTCCAGCTCCTCAATGCCCGCCTTGAACTGGAGTGCCCAGACCTGGACACAGCCCTTGAGGGTTCGCCTCCGTGTCTTCCCATCTCTCCTGGTTCTCTTCGAGAACGCCCGTAACCCGTTCTATCAGTCCGACTGCCTCGCAGGCCGAGAGCCGGCCAGGAGTACGGCCCATCCCGGGGCCCAAACCCACCCAGCGGGAGAGGCCCAGCGCATCCCGACCTCATGGCACCGCCCGCCTCAAGCCTAAGGCTCCGCAGGGAGCCGCCTCACCTCCGCCAAGCCCTGCGGCTCCCGGCCGCCGCCGATCAGCCACCGCAGCATCGGGAGCGGGCCCGGGACCGCGTCCGGGCCCCCCCTCCGGCACCGGCGCGGCGGCAGCGCTGAGGGACAGGCTGCTCAATCGAGCGCCGCGGGAGACCGGCCCGCCGGCGGGCGGGGCCGGGCGCGGCCGGAGCAGTCGATCGCCGAGCGGGTGCGCCGTGAGGGGCGGGGGTGGTGTGGACGTCCCGGGTGAGAAACACGGCTTCGAAAGGCGGGCAAGTGAAGTATTTACTGGCGTTTTACCTCGCTGTCTTCCCACGTCAGAGAATATTTATGCTGTTACCTTTTACCATATTACCATATTACAATTACGTTATTGCCATTTTATTGTTACGGTCTTCAACTGTTTCTTGAAGTGGAATGAGCAGCAAAATGCTTTCTAAGTAACAGATTTCCCTTGGCTATGGCTGTTTCCATCCTCCCTCGCTGAACTCCCTGAGGTCTTTGATGCTCCTGTCAGGATAGAGCAACAAATATGAGTAAACTCACCTGATTCACTGTCCTGCTCCTCTGCTGCCCTTCACAGAATCACAGAACCCCAGGATGGGTCAGGTTAGGTGGGACCACAGTCGGTCATCTGGTCCAACCTCCCTGCTCAAGCAGGATCATCCTAGAGCACATGGCACAGGACTGTGTCCAGGCAGTTCTTGAATATCTCCAGTGAGGGAGACTCCACAACCTCTCTGGTCAAGCTGTTCCAGGGCACAGTCACCTGCACAGTGAAGTTCTTCCTCATGTTCAAGTGGAACTTCCTGTGCATCAGTTTCTGCCCCTTGCCTCCTGTCCCATTGCTTGGGACCACAGAGAAGAGCCTGGATCCATCTTCTTCGCACTCTTCAGACAACTGTAGACATTGATGAGGTGATGCATTAATCTTGGAAGCCTTTTGAGTTTTAGGTGAATGCAGGGAAAGATCACAAAACCTATCCCGAAAGGCCACACAAACCCCATTCTTGAGCAGACACAAGTGACAGAGGAGGTGTACAGATGTGTCCAACAGGCACTGCTCTGAGCATCTGAATATACACAGGTCACTTGCCCTGATGGTTTTTTGCCCACATTTTTTTGGATAACACCACACGATGCCTGAGATTTCCCACAGGGCAGGAGATTACGGTGCTTTTCTAAATCACAGAATCATTGAATGGTTTGGGTTGGAAGGGACCTTACAGATCATCTATTTCCGACTCCCCTGCCATGGGCCTGGCCACCTTCCACTAGACCAGGTTGTTCAAATCCC
>QWTY01051262.1:0-19731 GCA_008033365.1 Pseudorectes ferrugineus | reverse complement strand
GCCAGAAGCACGGGGTCTGTGTTGCATCCACTGGCAAGAATGGGCTCTGTCTGCTTTATTTGGACATACCCTGAGGCAAGGATGGAGAAGGAGGAGGATGGGTCCTGATTCTCTTTGGAAAATGCTTTCCACTGCAGACCCACAGAGATGCTTCTCTCCCTCTAAGGACTCGTGTGGTCGCCACTACTGCAGTATCACCTGGGTTTTACTGAATGTCCATCCCCCTGCAGTCTGTGAGGTTGGAAATGTGACTGTTCCTTTCATTTTAGTGATTCAGAGGGAGAAGCAGACCCCTCTCTGTGGGTGGTGTAGGAGGTCAGGGAGTTTGCCTCTCATCTCCCCAAATAACACAGCAGTGATGCTGACTGACTTCTCTGGTTGTGGTGAGGATGAACTGGTGATCCTCTGCAGTTACCAGGACCATTGCAACACACCCAATCAGCTCATAACAGTCAAAGAGTTTTTTAGAAATTGCTCATCTGTGCTCGATCAGAAAAGTCACAAGAAAAAGATCTTTGTGAAATATTGAAAAAATAGGTTGGGCCAGAATTTATCTGGGAAAATATAGAATTAAAATGGACTTTAATGCAGAAAGATGACAAAGCAACTGTTTTTCTGACCTGAAGGCATCAGTCTGCTGAAATCTGACTTCCATGTACCAAAGAGGTACGTAACCAAGAAAGAAGGGAACAAAACTCTATCTTCACTTCTCTCATAAATCTGTGAGGTATCTTGGTGGAAGCAGCACAGAAATCTAGATTGAAATTCAATTCAACAGCATAGAGCCTAAGTTAAAGTTAGGCAGACAGAGAGATGTGCTGAAAATACATATAGGATGAAGCACCATTTACATAGGAAGGAGCACTGGAAACTTCAGGAGCTGCTTTAATTCACCAGAACTTACTTCACATAGAAAAGTAATTCTGACTTTTTTACTGCCAATTCTTTTCATAAAAGCTGCACTTTTTTTATTTGTGACCAACTAGGTTGTTCCCTTAACTGTTACTGAGAGAACTACTTATGCAATGACATAATTTAGTGATGCCTTTTCTGCATCTTAATGTGTAGTACACCTGTGACTAAATGATTTTTACTTCCTCATTTTTTATTGAGACAATATTGTGCAGACTTCTTTGGCAGGAACCTGACATAAAGCTCTGTCTGTGGAGCCCAAACACATTTACTTTCTGGAAATTCATCCATTTAATCTAGAGAAGCATAGATCATTTGAAGAATGATAAAATTACATGGTCAGCCTGAAAATTAAGCCATTTATATGAAGAGGTTTGCTCTTATGCAGCTGTAGGTATGAGTCACTGACCTAAAAAGTTAAGGCATTGCAGGGATATTAAGAAAATAAAAATAAAGAATTTCATAAATTGGTGAAGTAATAAAAGAAGACAGGAAATAAAAGACTTGTTTGTCCTGACTGAAACACAAAGCTTCTTTCTGTGGTAATGAGAACAGATCATACCCCTCATGCTTCCTGTTACAAATCTTCTGGCCCAACACCTGTCAAGTGCAATTGCTGGATGTTCTGCCCTTTAAAGAGCTGTAGGAATCAATGATCAAGAAGTATTGCTCTTGCTTTCAGTAAAGAAGACTTTGTCACCCCATCTCCTTTCTTCAGACTCTTCCTGCCTGCAATCACTGCCAGCTCAGAAACAGCTGAATTGCAACAAGGAAATATCCTGGAGGGGTGGAGAGGGCCTTGTGGGCAGAACAGTTCTCCTCAGGCACTGCTACCTCCCAGCCAGGGGAGAGAAGGTAGTTTTGGTTGAGAGTACAGAGGGGAAAAGAAGGGGAGAACAATACCTTTCTTTCTTTCTTTGCATCATCACCTACCTCTAAAACCTATTCTAAAAGTGAAAATCAGTTTTTCTTCTGCCTCTGTAGTGGAGGGAACTACAAGAATCTCTTCTCACCTCTCTTTTGGTGCCTTTGAGGGTGAACTGTGTCACTCTGAGCTCTTAGGCAAGAGCTTCATCTCCAGGATCTACAGGGGAGCAGCTCATACATTGCAATAAACTGGCCTGGAGTCAATTCAATTTAGATCAAAGTGATGATAATGCTTTAAAGGAACTAAAGAGGCAGTTCGAGAGATGTTTCTGCCTTCTGGAAGGTTATCCAGCTAGCTACTCGTATCCCTTAGGTTTGTTTGCAAATTTAGGTTCCAAGTTACTTCTAAGTGCCCCTTGCTCAGTTGCAATGTTTTTTGTGTGCAAGTGCTTGTCTGCTTTTTACCCCGTTTTATCTGTGTGATTGTAGAGGCCAGTGGGAGGCAGAAGGGTCCCTATCAGAGCAAAGGTACTACCTTAACAAATAAATTGTGAAGATATAAATATTCCTAGTGCAGTCTCTGTTTTTCAGATTTAGACTCCGTGATAGGGAAGAGGCTGTACCACCAACTGTGCCATGGGGCTCTGTGTCTGATTACAAAAGTAAATCCTTATTTAAACAGGTTTTCCTACTGTTAACTTGCTGCTTCTCAGACACAGGCACACGCCACCACCATCCTTTTATGCTCCTTGTCAGGGACTTATGAAGGCAGAGGGCTTGTTTTGGAGAGCAAGGTTTGGATCACACTGAGAGAGGCCTCTCCTCCTGGCACTCTGCTGAGGAAACCAAGCTAGGGGAGGTACAAAAGCTGCTGCTACCTCCAGCCTCACACAGGCTGGTCCTGGAGTTCCCTCCCCTGCCTGGTTCCTGTAAATGATGGGCATGGAGCCCACCTTGCCCTGGAGAACGTGCTCCATGCCAGCATCTGCAAGGTGCATCTTCCTTAGCAAGAGGCAGGAGCTGGGCTGGGCTTGGGGACAGTGCCTAGGCCTTCCAGTAAAAGTTGTAATCAGATTGCAAATATACATATTAAACATGATCCTAAAGAGGCTGCTAAATCAAAATGCAATAGGATAAACACAGACGATAAAAAAAGATGGAATAATTACAAGCCAGAGACTGCACCTTAACTTCTGTTACATCATCTACCTGTTTTTCCCTCATACCACCCCAGCATTCTTGCTGGACCTTTCTGAATCACACTTGTGATATATTGTCAGTTCAGCAGCAGCAGAGCTGGGGATAAGGCACCATGATTAAATCCTCACAGAGACTGTAACAGAATAAATCAAATTATGTAAGCAGTTAATTTTCATAATTTGAAATTACTTGTCTTTTATACAGTCAGAATCAATCTAGGCTATTAGCAACTACTTTGGAGTATTTTTGGACATAGTTTATGAATGCTGTAAGGGAAGGCAGCAAGCCATTTTTGTAAGCAGGTTTGTCATACCAAGTCTTGCACTGGGTTGTACTCAAAAGTCACTTCAAAAGTGATGGCATAATGGTCAGTTCTGGGAAACCTGATAGGCCAAAGTACCGTCAGAAAAGTGCAAGCAGGAATCAGAGAGCTGGTTTGAGAAGGGAAGAAGGTCAGAGAGCACATGGAAGAGCTTTCCACCCTGTGGAGAGCCCAAGGCTTCCCCTTCCCACAGCTCTCAGAGTCACTGCCAGCCTGCAGCTCAGAGGGTTTGGGTTTAACTTCATCCTCTGCCAAAATGTGTGACCTTGTGTCACCATTTAGTCTCCCTGTGTCTCACTGTCCTGACTCATAAAGCAAGGTAAGGAGCATTCCCCTGATTAACAAAGAGCTGGGAATAAAAAACACACTGAAGAGTAAAAGGTACTTGATCTCTGCGAGGATGGGCCATTGCTCACACTGACAGAGCTTCCTGTGAGGAGCTTCCCTGCAGCTTCAAGTCAGGGTTACTCAGTCTGTTCTCTCGGTATGGGAACAGGCAAAATACCTGCAAATAAGTTTTAAGCAGGACATGCAGTTCTGGAGGGCTCCACATAAGAGATGTGCCTCTGATTTTATCTACAGCCAGCCATAAGTTTAAAGGATGAGAATTCGCAAATGGTGGTTTGGTCTTACAGCTCTCCCCTCCCAGCAAGCTGACAGAAGGCTCTCACAGCTGGTTCTGCAGACCTTCACAAGACCTTTCCGTCTTCCCTGCAAGCAGCAATGTCAACTGAACATTGATTTTCAATGTGGCTTTTCATCACTGAAACGGTGACACTTTAATTATCAGGAGGCCCTGCACAGGTTGGAATTAGAAAACAATTACAAGTACTTATATCATAGACTTTAGTACAGCGCCTCCCAAAAAGTTATCTGAGCAGCGACACTTTTGAAGCTTGCTTGCTGTAGTTTTTTGTTCTTACAAAAGTTTTCAGTCCTTCTGTTCCCTCACACAGATTCTCTGATGTCTAATAATATGTTGAACACATGCTGTGGCCTTTCCATTAACAGGGGCTCGCCTTGTATCTACTTGTTTTCATCAAAGGCAAAGGGACTCTTGATCTCTCTGCAAGTTTAGTTGAAACTGGGCAATGAGTTCAAAAGGAGCTCATGGGGACTGATAATGGCACGATCTTGTAACTCTTATTTCCCAAGGAAACTGGATTAAAAGGAAGCATCTGGCTATGTGGTAGGCTAATTCAAACCTTCCTTTTTGTCAGTTAAAAAAAAAAAAAGTGAGAAAATATATTTTTACGCAATGTTTACTAGCTAAGCTTCAGTCAGAGGGAAACTAACTCCCCAAATTATTTTTTTTTCTCATTAGTGGGTCTAGAATAAGGACAGGTTTGTGTCTTTGGATAACTAGAAGAAATTACTCTTTTAAAGTTCCCTCTTTTATTAATTACTGGCAATTTGCTTTGTCAGGGGTTTCCACGGTATGGTGTCTCCTTTGAAATAATTGCAAAATCATTCGCTCTTTAAGGTTGTTTTGAGCAACATGATGGAAGTCTCCCATAGCCTGGTTTCCTACCGGAATTTTTATCCTTGATTATAGGCTGTGTTCCCATGACAATTCCTGTACTCATGCATCCCAGAATTAGCTCCTAACACGTTCCAGCCTGATGGTACATTAAGCCCACTCAGTGCTCTGCAAACTACATGTACGCTCTAGGCTCTGAATATGTGGGGAGAGGAAGGTCTCTACTTTGGGTGTTAAGGCTATGGGATTTAAAGATGGGAGAAGGGATGGACAGAAGGTAGTGGAGGAAGTAAAAGATGCCTAAGTTTATTCCTTTTTAAATTTTTTTTTAAATAGAAATGCCTCATGTCTGCAGGCTAAGAAGGGTATGTAAGAGTAGTAAGTATAATAAACTTTTGGTGAAATGGAACACTTGCTTGAAAATGACATCACTTTATCTTCAGTCAGCTGACAAGAAAAGCAAATTCTGTGTTTTGGGTTAACTTTCCTGCAGCTTTCCTTCACTGAGCCCTCAGTTTACCTGGAAGCTCCCTGTTTCCATGAGGAGCCTGTGGGACATTCCCACTTCAAACACCGCAGCATTCCAGCTGCAGAACTACACACCTTCCTAGAGATCCCATCCTAGTCCCAACCTGAGGAATCCTAGTAAAGACCTTCTCAAAAGGAACAGCTCTGTGCTCAGTCCTAGCTGCCAGAACAGTGCCAGAGCTGATGGCAACATCCAGCAGTGCCAGGAGCTGAGAAGGGAACACCTGGATACTCCACCACTGCAAGAGAAGTCAAGGTCCTTTGACAAAAAAGGCTCCCAGTAGGTGCTGCTTTGGCTCCAGGTGGCACTGATGGATTACTAGGAAGATCAGCATTGCATTCCCATGTTTTGCAGACAGCATTAATGTTTCTCAGCCAAGGCACAATGAATTCCAGTCAGGACTCCTGATGGATCTTCCTGGACATTCAGCACTGCTACCAGAACATGTTCAACCACTACAGCTACTGAGAGCCGCTCACTGACTCTTCCACCAGCAGTTACAATTCACACATTAAAGCTGTTCTGAGGCTTTCTGGATGTTTTTGCCCCCAGCCTGTTCTCAAGAAGCTGTCCAGACTGGAGAAGCAAAACTCTTCAACATGTTTCCATCTGAGAACAGCCTACCATCTCACCATCTGTCACAACAGCACTTTCTAACATTTTCTTCTCCCTCTTGGTGCTTCTTATGCCTCTTCAAAGTTTGCCCTCTGGCATTCTCCAAATGGCACAGCAGTGTTCAGCAGTGAAATATACCCCTTGGGACACTTGCATTTGTGGAGTATCAAAAAGTCTCCTCCCTCTCAGATTCTTCTTGCTCAGTATGATGGTACCACGAGGGTTAAAAAAACCCCCAAAGCTTATTGTAATGCAAGCATGGTTACCAAGATATCAGGTATAGGAGAAAATGCAATTGAGATTGTAGTTTGCTTTACAGTTTGAATGATGCTCTGAGCTTTCAGCTACCTTTAACTTCTACAAGATACATTACCCGAACTAAGCTATGTAAAGATGCCTACTGATTTTAAGATACTCAGTTTGCATTAATCAGTCTCGCACTATTAATGATTTGAATTCAGAAACAATAGTGCAAATGTCTATTTTTTGCTATGCAATTTGCTCAGACCTTCAGATGACCTAAACCCGCATTTCAAGGATAACACATTCAAAGGCAAGAGTGTCTCTCCGAGGGGTCACCTATAAAAGTAACATTGACCTCTCATCCTCACAGAACCTCTTGTAGAAGCTCCCCACAAAATAATTGCTGTCTACTGCACCAGCTGCCATCGCCATCTCAACAAGACCCTTTCTGTTCCTTGGTGACAAACCTCCTGATCAGATCTGTCCCACACTTCAGGGGCAGCCCACAGAGCTACACCAGGAGGTTACTACCTATTTCTTCAGCTCTCATCCATTTCCAACAATTCAAAACCATAGAGGCACCCTCCCAGTCCCTGTGCCAGTGCTGGTCTCCAGGCTGAGCCCAGGAGGAGACCATAGGAGGGGAATTCCAGGAGTGAGGGAAAAACATTGCATTAGTGTTGCTATGGAGACGAAAATTAGCACAATAACTATTGTGTTCTGTTTCAAAGCTTCCCAGTCTTCAGTTTTAACTCCTTCCCCTACTCTACCACTGCTTCAGTTCTGTCCCAGCAACATTCCAGCACACCTGACAGATTTCTTGGCCAGGAACTGGAAAGGGAGTGGCAGAACACAGAAGAACACGAAGTCTGGGCAGGGACCAGAAAAGGAGAAAAAAGTGAGGGAAGGCCTTGTAGAAAGAGGAGATGATAAAATAAAATTGGAAAAAGAAAAAAAAAAAAAGATAATTTTAAGAAGCAGGGATTTGGAAAAATTGCTTTTGGAGATGGTGCAGAAACAGAGTTGGAAAATACTTTGGTACCATATGGTCACCCTCTACCTTTCCTTAATGAAGCCCTGCCCCTCACAGGGAACGATGCACAGGCTGTGCACACTCAGCAGTGAATACTGAGATCTCTTCCTTCCAGGATGCAACAGCCTCTCACTTTTCTTCAGCACTGAGAGGAAAAGCAAAGCTTCTAGGAAAGAAATGTAACATCATGCTTTCTTCTCAGAGGAAGAGCAAAAGTTAGAATTAATTTGATAATTTTAAAGTTTTCCACATCCACATGGTTACACTGAATTAGGTGGTTGTGCCATTTCTGATAGGGTTTATGTTTCACTTCCCTAAAGCTTGCACTTCTTATGGATGAGTTGTTGTTGACCTGAGTTCAGTCCCTTCCATAAAATCACCTGGGCTGTAAAAGTAATGCCCTGCCCTTCTGCAGAAACACTGGACAAGCATTCAGGCAGGGTAATAAAGGTTCAGTGGAGCTTGTAGATGAAAATTAGGAAGACGAGGCATTTATGATCAACGAGGCTTCACAACTACCCACAGGGGCACTAGAGGCAGCATCACCAGCTGTGTAAAATGTCTCTGAACATACCTTTCACCCACAGAAAATGTTGTCTCTTGCTGCCACAGCCCTCATGTAAAACCCAGTGAACAAGCTCTGTTACCTCTGGCTCTGCAGCAAGCACCACCTTTGTTCTTCCACTCTTCCAAAATCTCATTCCTCTGCAGCCACTGAGGGTACAGCTGAAATTTTATTTTGCCCAGCCATCAAAAGACACCACAAACCAGGCAATGAGCAGAGGATAGAATATGTCTCCCAGGAGAACTTCAGGATGCCTGGTCCTGCCCAGCCACCCTCTGCCAGGGAGTAGGGCCCCAGCCACAGGGAAAAGGGGTTGAAAAAATGGTCCAAAATGTGGCCAGGGGTATTCACACTTATGCCAGTGTTATATACCCTCATCCCACATCACATCCATTCCTACAAATGAATACTGATTTCCTGAGCCCAGAAACTGAGCTATTGGAAGTTCATTTGTGTAGGCAGAGCTCACAAAAACTACCCCTTAGATTTTATCCTCCTTTGTCCAGACTGGCAAAGCCACTGATTGTTGTGGCCACCCGTCTGTGCCATGGCACATCCAGAGACAGCAGCACCCCCACGGGGATCCCACGGCACCACCTTCCTTCCCTGCTGCTGACAACAACTGGAAAATGGGCATGGTTTGCAAAAGGCACGTGAATGATACAGAAGACTTTTGAGTCTATGTTGGTCTCCAGTCCCAGCATTCCCAGAGCTTCCTATATGGTTTCTAACCACCCTTTGAGGGGGAAAAACGCCCACAATAAATTGCTCCCAGCCCCACAGTGAGAGAGAGAGACTAACCAATCATGAGACTAACCTTTTTTGGGGTGCTGTGGTGCCAAAGACGCACTGCAGCACAGATTTAAAAGGGTAGTGGGGAATGACAAATCTTGGCTATTAGTTGCCGTGCAAAAATTTTCAAATAAAACCGTAATTTCTCATAACTTGTATTGCAGGCAAGCCTTCAAAAGCAGAGAAATGAATGTTTTCCCTTCCAGAGTTTAAAGAGGAGGAAAAGCCTTCATTCATTTACTGATTTATAAGGCATATTTTGTGGAAGCTCGAGAAAGTCCAAAACCAGAATAAGGTTCAGTGGGCCTATCAGTCCAACTAAAGTTTCACCGTTACCATCTCATTTCCATCTCCTTTTCCTCCTCCAACCTTGCAAAGGAAAATAGCTTCAGACTAAAAGTCCTACGTCTGTTACTTCTGAAGGCTCATTCCCTTGCTTTCTTATGAAGAACTATAGAAACACTTTTCTGAGAAAATTTCAAACCAGACACGAAACACAGACGGAAAAACTTCTCTTTCAAGCTCAGAAAGTTAAGGAACAGGCTGTTGCAAATCAAGCCTTTCAATTAAAGTTTCTCCAGTCAACAAAACATCAGACTATCTTCTTCTTATTGAAAGATTATCTTATTAACAAATGATCAGTTTAAACTTGAAACTCACATGCACTATAGAATGGCTGAAATCTGAAAATGCAGGAATCATGGGGTTGGGTGAGTATGCTACTAATTACCCCTTTCCCTGAAATCTCATTTTCTTTTTATGAAATATAATACATAAAATTGTGACAAATAACTAAGATCTTTCTAATTGAGGAAGTATCAGGAAAGGGAGAAGCAGCAGGGTATGGATTTTGTTCACATGCCAAAAGCATGGTATATGAAATGTCATCGTGAAGTTCCAAAACCATACTGAAGAGTCTTGCTTGGCAGCTGATTAGCTAGGGAAGATGCTTATCTGCTTAACTCTCTAGCAGTGCTGAAAGTTTTAAGTGCAATTCAAAATCATCTTTCTACCACATTTCCCTCTTATGCTTTTGGAAGACAGGGCGATGAAATCCTTTATTTTGTGAACCTTAAAGAAAGACAAGAGATTACCAAGAGATCTTTTTTTGGCTACTGTACCCTAACCTTTCTGGATTTCTGAGAAGTTTTGTCTTTAGGATGATTTACTTATCTTTGTCCCTGGACTTTATGTACCACACAGAGAATGCGATTTTTTAGCAACAGAGTACATGCTTATGTTTCTATTCAGGGGTCACTTCATCGATAAAAAACTTGTATGAATGCCTAAATTAATTCTCAGTCACACTGAAATAACCCAAATACCCAAACTACAGTTTTGGAAAATGCTATGTTAGGCTGGGGCCATACTGTGTTAATCTGGATATTCACGTCCTGATGATTTCATTGAGAGAGGATTGGTTTTGCAAGAATGATTAATTTCGTTCTCCCTGTAACATCATGAATGCCACTAACCACTCCATCTAATTTTGTGCAGTGTTGATATTAGTATCACGTCACAAATAAAACTTAGCCTGACGTGTGAGGAACCTAAGCATCATCCATATTAACAAATCCTTCTAACACAAGATTTATTCTATGCCTTTTTTAAGCCTTAGCACAACATGGTCAGTGTCAAGGTACAGGGAAACCTTTAGTGGGGGGCTGGAGTGGATGAGTTGGTATGTCATGAGTTAGCTCAGACGGGTCACAGTGATGGTCTGGTACATGCAAAGCCACGCCTGGGTCTTTGACTCTGAACAATGCCTGGATGAAAAGCAGTAGAGCTTCTCAGCATGCTCCATCCCACCTGTACCAATGCATCCTGTAGGAAACATGCTGCCTCCCTGGGCTCTGGTACGAATGCCACTTGATGCTGAGTGAAAATGTCTAAGGTGATGGGGAAAAACCAGAAATCCAGGCTGAGCCGTATCAGTTTGACTCTTGAACAGGCAGAGCCGTGCCACACGGTCCAGCGGAGAGCTGCTGGATGGTGACACTGCTTTCTCTCTTCCAAGGAGTGCCATGCACTTGGGACACGGAGTTAAGCCTTTTGCACGTAATGGCACGTATTGCTGGGGTCTCCCCGCTGTCATGTAAAAACCACGAGTGTTGCACCAGGTGCTGGGCTTTGATTGCGGTGTTTTTCGAGCCCATTTTCACTCTCCCTTATGCTCAGCCTTTTCAGCTTTGATCACAATGCAGCACAGCTAAAGGCACCTGAGAAACATTGCTAGGCAACAGATGCTGCAAAGGACAGCTTCCCCTCCCCTCACACCGAGGTGTCGAGAGACCTTACAGTGCTCCAAGTTGCCTGTTACAAAATATTCAAGGCAAAACGAGCTGAGTTTTATGAAGGCAGTCAGTTAAAGCAAGAAATTACTCTGAAAGTAGGAGCTGAAAACAAACTGCAGTAGGAAAAAAGAGGCAATTCAAGGAAACGAAAGAGAAACATGATGAGAGACAACAAAAAGCAACATTAAATAAGGAGTTATTAGATGTGTGGGAGCAGGTAGAGAATATGAGGAATGAAATTAGCAAAACACAGGTACAAAACAGATTTGAAAACTTCTGCGTTAGCAGAAATATATCTAAACTAAATTTACTGTCCCTGTTATAAAAGTTTATTTATTGCTAAAATTCTGGTTAGTGTTCGTTTTACACCACCATATCAAAAATTATGTCTACCATGAGGAAACCAATATTACTGTTGTGTTTTTCTTCTGAATTACCAGAGTACTTCACATTCATTTTTGCTCAGTCCATAAACGACATCCATGGAATAAATAGAAAAGTTTCATTTCATCACCATTTAGGAGTGAATATAGAAGCTACATAAAGCCACATAAATCTTTATAGAGCACAAATGGGTATTTCACACAGAATATAGCTTGAAAGCCACATATAAACAGAAAATGGTACATGGTAAGCAATGCTAAGTAAGTAAGCAAAGGGAATGTTGCATCTGTCTAATGAGAGTTTCCTTTAGGACAACAAAAACAAGCTGCTAGAGTAAGCTGACCTGGAAGCTGTGAAGCACAGTGCAGCACCACATTTAGGAAATGTGTTTTCATCGTTTGAATCCTTAATTGCTGTTTTAAATGTGTAAATAGGCTTGCCCAGTAGGATGAACAGTGGCAACGAAAACAGATGTTGGGTATGAAAAACCAACAAGAAAGTACTGAGCAGCAAATTAAGCTGAGTGTTAGAAATTAACAAATGCAGACTTACAGTGAAAATTAGACTTGGCAAAGGATATTAAAGTAAACTGAGGGGGAATGGAGAGTTACTATGCAGGAAGGACAGGACAGAGATTAAAGATAATCTGGGTACAGGCCAAAAACTGGGTAGTCTGTGCCTCATTTCAGTCAGAGGAGATGAAGTTGAACATGGAACAAAAGGCAGAATAGCTAAGGGGAATCAGGTTAGGAAAATTGCTAAGGAGCTTATTTGGTCTTTTGAGACCAAATAATCATCACAGCAGAATTCTGAAAGAACAGGATGCAAAATAGCAGGTAGAGGAAATACTTCCAATAATTCTGCTGTATCAATCCATTCTTAAGTGACCATACAACTGCAAAGAGGTTGCTGAAAGCCTGAGTTTGCCAAAATAACAGCTGAGATGAGGATAAGGATTCTGTCTACAAACATATAATTGAAGTAAAAACCTGAAAAGGAAAAATAATATTTTAGCTAAAGGGTAATGTTGACCTGAGAGCAAACACAACATAAAGTTAGAAAAACATATCCAACCTTCAGTGCAATGAGGTTGGGTTTGGGGAACAGTCTTCTGAGGGTCATTGGCATAGAAATATTTAGAAATGGAGATTGATGGGTTTGGAAAATTAATTTAGAGATGAATTTGCCTGAGGTGGGTGGAAGAGAGACTGTTCCTAGTTCAGCAACAAACAGATCTGTTCTTTCTATTCTCTCAGAAGGCAAAGGTTTCTGTTGAACGTGCTGACATGGCACAGACTGAGTTCTGCCAGTTGTTCTTGGAGAGGAGGGAGGAAATGGAAAAGTCAGGCCCTGCCTGCTGTCCCAGGGGCTGAAATCCCCACATGGCTCACCCTCCACTCATGGAACTGACTGTACCCATGCTGCCCACATGAGACACACTTAGGGAAAAGCAACCAACTATTTTCCCTCAATCAATTACTTTTTAACTCCAACAGAGCTTGTGCAGTTTGTCAAAACTAAACCAAACTGTTGACAGTGTTGAAATATGAGAATAGAACGGAAGGCACGAGTTTCTTCAGATAATTACTGTTATGCTTTTCAAGTTTCAAGTCCATGGGATATTCCCTCCAAGGGTTTAACCAAACTTGAGCACATTTTGTTTGTGAACTCTTCAGCCGGCTCTCTCTGCCACTGACACATCACTTTGATAAGTCCCTTTTTATTTGCTTCAACACACCCAGTTAAAATATCTGACTCATTTCACAAATGCAATTTAAGGTTTCTTATTAAAAAGCTTTGCAATAGTCCAAGAGAAAAAGGGTTCTGCAAATAAAGTTGACTATTCTATTTTTACAAAACAGGAGAGCAGTCCCAATTAGCCTGCAGCAGTCTGATGGCAAAATTCCCCATGCCCTACCAGGCAAGGTCACTGGAGTTGTATCTGCATGTTGACACAACCTTTTAATGCATATACCCATTTAAAATAATTATTTTGTATGTCAAGCCGTATCTTCTTCTTCTAAGTTCATTTCCACTGCGTAATGGATGGCTTGAAATCCAATTTAATTCATTTTCTTGATGCAATTTTCTTCCATGTCTACTGTTTTCAATGCATATTATATCTTTACTACTTCTGAATGCATCTTATTAAGTAATAATTGCAAATATATATATATACACACCATAAATTTCAATTCTCTTATTTCTCCTTTCAGTCAACTCTAATGTTTGTCATTTCTGAAAGCTTAAAAAAATCTGTTGAATAAGTATGCACTTCAATTGTTCTTCAAACCCACTGAAAAAAGACATTTCATTGCTAACTTGCATTTATTTATCCCTAAAACCAATTCCATTTTCTATTGAATCTTCTTAATGTTTTGTGGGTTTTTTGCCCTTATAACAATTGATATGCAGTTATGCAATTCAATTGGATCACAAAATTTTTTCAAAGCTGGAAATGAAATTTACTAGCATCTCTTTTCTCATCCTCAGAACATCAGTTTGAGGTATTTGAAACACTGCTACAAACCAAAGTTAGAGTGAAAGAAGAGAACTGGAGGTTGTGGGAAGATCCAGAGAATCTGCTCCTTCTCACCCTGAAGCATGAAGGGGTCAGGAGGGATGCTGGGACATTGTTACCCTTACATCCCACGTCGGGGAGGGTTCAGGAACTGGGTTTTGGGCAAGGGTGTTTTGTTTGGTTTTGCAATCCTCATATGAAGTTCCTCCTGCTTATGCAAGACCAGCTCTTTCAAAAGATTCAACTTTAAGAAGAAAATTCTTAGATTTATCTGCTTTAAAATAAAGCAAACAACAACAACAACAACAAAAATCCCAGTCTATCTTAAATCTGGCTACCTCATAGACACTAAATTTCAGACCCTTCCATTAAAGCTGGTTTTTTCTGCAATTCTGTTTCACAGAAGGGACAGGCTGTTTATCAACAGGTTTTTCACATTGCATTTGAAGGTGTTCTGTACCCAACTATTCTGTTCTAAACAGATTTAACTTGATCACAATGAAATTTTCAGGACAGGGTGGTAGTGCTTTCTACTTCCATTTAAATGATAGCTCTGCCTGCAAAGTGGCCATAAAAGCAGCAGGCAGGAACTTTATAAGTTGTTGTCTGTCGTTTATTTCCACGTAAAGTGTACATTATCTGCAAGTTAAATTTGGTTTGGTTTCCCCAATCTGTCAGTGCTACCAACTCAAGCTGACAATCAAGCAACGTCCTTGTCTTGCATAATCACCTTTAATGAAGAATCCTCTGGCCCAGTTGGTTCACTGACACTTGAGCACTGTTTCCTGCCTGTATTTTTCGCACAGCCAGTACAGACCAGAACTCAACATTAACAACACCAGGGACATACAAGAGAACGTTGAACCTGGTTTACTGTCAGCACATCTCCTCTGCCAGGCTTGCACACCAAAGAAAATAGTTAAAACATCAGTTTGAAAGGCAAGAAAGTAGCTGTGCCTTTGAATACACATAAATAACATAGTGAGTGGGCGGTAATTTTACATCGAAGTGGGAGATGTTAGATAAAGTCTCTTCTCAGAGCAGCTTTTGAAATACCTGGGACTGAGTGCTGCTGTCACATTCATGTTACTCTGCCCTTTGCTGAACACTTGTAGCACTTTCTCTTTACCCAACCCCATGGAAAAATTTTCTAGGACAAATAAGTTTCCGGGGCTTGGGAAGAGATAATTAGACAATTAATTTCGTTTTCTTCTTTAAGAAACAGTGTATATTTTAGTGCCTAATGTCTCACTTTTGTTTTCATCCACTTTTGGCCTTAGAAAGTTGGAAAGTTTTATATGCATTGTGCAGAGGTAACAGCAGGGCCTGAGCACAGGTAGAGTGTTCTTTATCTGATACAACAAGCAGTTGTTTTAAATTAGAACCAACAAACTGAAAACTGCTACTTAAAGAATGAAAAATGTGTTTCATAAAACACACTTTACCACAAAATATTTGTCTTATATCCAACCCAGCAGGCCAGATGTTGATTTTCATTTGGAACACATGTCAGGAATCCCTGCCAGTGTGAGGCCAATATTCAAGCCCTCATGAGCAGGAGTGAGCTGATCTCCCCATTTTTTTCCTTTGTTCATACAGGGTAACATACACCGGTTCCTGCAATCACTATTTACTTTTATTGTACTGCTATCTGTTTTTCACAGTAATTTATGGAATCACATTACACACCACTCATCCAGCAGCTAGGAAACACCCATAAATTCTGCTCTGATGAAAGACCACTGTGCCACACATAATATCTGTGAGACATTTATGTTGTACCCACTCACATCCAGAAGTCAGCCAGTCCCTTAAGCCTAAGTGATTGCTTTCAGTGGCAGATGAAACTGTCTTCCCTGCTTATCCAGATGCATGAATTTTTTAGCTTACTGCTTTCTTTGGAGGAAAGGGGATCAAAGTAAAGATGATGATAAATCTCTCTAACTCCATCCATATCAACATCTTCAGACATAAAGATGAAGAGCTTTAAGTATGTTTGCACAAAGATCCTTTCAGCATTATACTAATCTCCAAGAAATTATATATGTACTAGTGTCAGCACTGCAGAACTTTATAAATACACTCGAAGATGAAATTGTCAATTAATAGCAAATAATCCTAACATTTGCTAACACAGTCAACAGAGGACTGTTTAAAGCAGACAGATTGTTATTTACAGCTGTGCCAGATGGGACAGTTTGAAAAATGTTTAACTGCCCTTTAGTTAACATTTAAAATATATTCCTCAGCACCCTCAAATAGTTTTAAATTGCTGAGATTTTTATTTTTTGAGTAAAATTTATCTGCAAATATTTTATGTTCCTGCTGTCGGCTACAATTATACGTTCCTGTAAATAAAAGACAAACTGCTGACAGAAAACTATTACTGGAGCTCACAGAGTAGAAGCATTAAATATTAATAAATTAATACATCAATTTCATACAAAGTGAGTGAACTTTGTGGGAAAACTTGCGTGTTATTTACGGTAATACATTATTTTAACATGACACTTATCCTGCACTATGCATTGGTGGGGAATTAGTGCCATCTGTGTGGCTAGCTCTCAGACAAATGGTTAATAACTAAACCATTAAGGAAGGGGCATTGAGGTGGTGCTGTTTTGATTCAGTGTTATTTTCATATTTATTTAGACTCTGTGTCTTTCTGCTGTTTTCTTCCACCCTTTTGCAATATCCTCTGAGAAAGGTACAATCACTTTAAAAGATTTTAGCAGAGTGGCTGGAGTGATAGGGCAGAAACCATGGCATGCAGAGCTGGACACATCTTTATGGCTTAAAACTAAAGGAGTGTTAGCTTTTCTATAAAGCCAGAAATAATCAGTAAAATATGGTTGTAGTGTTCTCATCAGACCTCCAGTGAGGCACTACACAGCCAGTTCATATCTGAGCAGCAAGCTATACTGTTTTACAAGCCTTTAGAAATTTTGTTAGCAGGGTTTGTGTACAGGACATGTACACATTTGGTGAATATACCTGGGAATATATCTGTGTGAGCTGCCTTTTTTTTTCCTGCAAAACAGGTATGTAGACTAAAGCACCTAACTCCATAATTATCTCCCATTGCCCCTTGGATATGATTCAGCTCAGATCTTCAGTAAGATCTCTGGGGACCTCATGACTTCAGTCCTTGGCTTGTCTGCTAAGAGTTCTGGCAGCACTATCAATTATTTTTAGAGGTGCAGCCTAGGATCCACTGAAACCTGGGGAAAGTTAATTTTACATACACTGAAACAGCCGTTGTTAGCTTGGGCTGGATTTGAAGCATCAGCTTGAAGAAGCAGCTTTAACCACAATTCCCAGTTCCCTAACAGCCTAGGGACAAGCAGAAGAAAAGAAAAGCACAGATAAAGGAGATCATGCAGGGAATAAGCTCACCCTTCCCTATGGTACTCCAAGGCATGATTTTTCTGCAGTTCAGAATGCCAAAATCATGTCAGCAGGGGGTCTGGGATGCCATGCTGAGGGGTGAAACAAGGGCACAGGGGTTTGCTGGGGTGGTGCCTGGACTGCCCCGAGTGCAGGGGCCAGACCCAGATCCAACCCCATCCTTTCTAACCCCACAAAACCACGAGGCAACTCTCCTTCTCCCTGTGGCAAGGTTTTCTATGCTCCTCTTGGCCTCATACATTCAAAGAAGAGAGAAAACAGTTTTTGTTTTTAGATGCACAGAAAAGATTAGTACTGGGCATCAATGTGCATAAATAGAAGCCTAAAGTTTTCATTTTGATGCACGCCAGTAGCTTATGTTTCTCTCATGGCATTGCCCAAAGCATGAATTTTAGCACAGGTGCAGAACAGAATCTTTGAATTTGCATTGGTATTCTAAGCACTCTGTGTTCCCTTCAGAATTCTTATTGCATTTTGGACATATGTCTAAGAAAACCCAGTGAGAACTTGATCTAACCTTTTATTTGTACAAGCAGTTTGGACAGTCACTATTTTATCAGCTGTTAAATCATTTAGCCTGCACAGTGTTTCTACTGTTATGTGCTGGAAACACAAATTACAAGATTCTTGTAAAGGTAAACCAATATTCATTCACTTTTGGTTTACCAGCAGGTTGGATAGGGGTGGCACAGTTAGCCACTGCTTTTATACACCTATGGCTACCAAAAGTGGTTCTGGTGGGTTTGTTCTTTGGGGTGAGGTTTTTTGTTTGTTTGTTTTAATGTTGTGCAAATAAAAGTAGTCTCTATCACTCAGGAAGAATGTGGAGTCAGAAAACCCAGCTGGAGAAATTTAAGAAGAATATTTCTTTTGCTTTATTTTCCAACTACAGTAGCTCTAATGGCAGTGGTAGAAGCATTAGCACATTGGATCAATAGCCAAATGAAATCTACTGTTCTGGTCCTTTTTTCACTCTTCAGTAGATGAACAGGGAAAGGAAGGAATAAGGAACAAAAAGTTTAAAGAAAAAACCCTCAGAGACCTGAAAGATGAGTTTAAGTTCTCTTGTTCTCATTTTAAAATTGAATTTGCAAGATTATAAACGCAGAGCTGTTTAGTCATGGTAATTTCAGATTTGGCTCAGTCCTTTGTGTGCTGTGCACAGATCAGGAAAGGTCTATATCCTGTTTCCAAAGTTCTCACTTGAGACATTAAATAACATACACTCTCTATTGCAGTTTAGCATACACCTTCAAAAGAGATGTACTATTAGGGAACAGATCTTTTCCAGGACTGTGGAGATTGCAGCCAGAACTGCAGAGTTCTGGGACAGTTACAGGCCCCCTAAAAAACTTCATTTATGGTGGCTCCTGACTGTGGTGAGGAGCTGCTGCTGCTGAGCACGGGGCTGTAGGCTCTGCTCAGAGCTCTGAACTGACCCCAAATCAGAACCTCAGCTGTCTCACTCCTGCAGGAGGTTTCAAGGTAGGGACGTGCAAAAATCTATGAGGTCTCTAGAATTTCCTCAACCAGGTGGATTCTGGACTACATGTTTTAAGTATAAAAGAATTTCCATACCCCCACTTTCTCTGTAGAAAAAAAAATTCTAGCTTAGTAGGGAAGATTTGCCAAGTGGTATTGCTGATCCACTTTAAAGCACACTGGATTTATCACAGCCAATTTTCAGCCCAGCCAGATATTCATACAAAAGATGGTAGTTCAGCAACCATATATCTTCTATAAATCTATTTTTTTTTTATGAAGTTATATCAATTGGTGCCATTGAGACAAGATTTTCATACGCAATTTAGAAACCTATCCAGGCAGGTCATCCCATGCTCTCTTTGCAGCCAATAAAGAGAAAAAGATGAAATGAAAATCTTCTCATCTGTTTTAGACATTTTACTTTCAGATGCAAAGCACTGCACCGTAGAAAGATGATTGAACATAAAGAAAATGAAAAAAAAGAAACAAACCCATAGTTTATAAGATCTTTGCATTACAGGCATCCAAAGAGGAACAGTGGAGCTGGGGAAGGGTTTAGAGCACAAGTGTTTTGAGGAGCAGCTGAGAGAGCTGGGGTTGCTTATCCTGGAGAAAAGGAGGCTCAGGGGGACGTTATCACTCTCTACAACTCCCTGAATGGAGGGTGGAGCCAGGTGGGGATCGGTCTTTGCTCCCAAGTAACAGGACAGGAGGAAACAGCCTCAAGTTGTGCCAGGGGAGGCTTAGATTGGATATCGGGGAAAATTTCTTAATGGAAAAGGTTGTCAAGCCCTGGAACAGGCTGCCCACAGAAGTGGTGGAGTCACCATCCCTGGAGGTGTTTAAAAGATGTGTAAACATGGTGCTTAGGGACATGGTCTAGTGGAGGACTTGGCAGTTCTGGCTTAATGCTTGGACTCAAGGGTCTTTTCAAATCTAAACACCTCTATGTGTCTACATTTAAGGAAATTTCTCTCTTCCCTGGAAGTTTTAAGTCTGCTGCAGAACTAAATTTCTGTTAAAAGTAGAAACCACACCTCTTGTTTTAAATGGATGGATTAAAGTTGTACAAAAATCATGC
>QWTY01051259.1:0-26901 GCA_008033365.1 Pseudorectes ferrugineus | reverse complement strand
AATGACCCTCCCCCTGTGCTGGGCACTGGTGAGACCGCAGCTCGAGTGCTGTGTCCAATTCTGGGTTCTTCAGTTCAGTGAGGGGCTGGAGTGTTTCCAGAGAAGGGAACGGAGTTGGGGAAGGGTCTGGGGCACAGGTCTGATGAGAGTGGCTGAGGGGGCTGGGGGTGTTTAGCCTGGCTAAGGAGGCTCAGGGGTGACCTTATCACTCTTTACAACTCCCTGGAAGGAGGATGTGGTGAGGAGGGGTTCAGACTCTTCTCCCAAGTAACAAGTGAAGGAATGAGAATAAATGACCTCAAATTGCACGAAGGGAAGTTTAGATTAGATATGAGGGATGATTTCTTCACTGGAAGGCTTGGGCAGGTGTTTGAACAGGTTGCCCAGGGATGGGGTGGAATAGCTGTCCCTGGAAGTGTTCAAAGATCCTGTGTATGTCACACCTGGGGGTATGGTTTGGTGGTGAACATGGTCGTGCTGGATTAACAGCTAGATTCGATCTTAGAGGTCTTTTCCAATGTTAATGATTCTATGATCCTTGTTCTCTGCTATGAAATAAGATAGCAGGTTTAGGTAATGTGATCTTCGAGCCTCATGTGAGGCAGCAGATGTTACTTATCATAGGAGAAAATAAAATGTTTTCCTCTTCTCTCCCAAACGAAAGGGAATTCTGATGCAGAGACAGACAATGAAACAATGCCTGTGCCATAAAAGCCAGAATGCTGTATGCATTAGTGCTTCACAAGAGTGATCAGTGAAATTACTAGATGTAATTGATGTTTGTGCAAAACAGGGAGCATTTGGTTTTTTTCCTTCTTGTGGTTAATGTTCAGTGTGATAATACAAATGAGTCCTCCACACTGCTCCCTACTCTGCTGTGTCACATGTACTCTTTATCTTTTCCCTTTGTCTTGTGGGTACTAGCAGTTGGTAAATGGCTTTTATGGAGGATAATATATTTAGAAAGCAATTTCCATTTGAGATTTTTACTGCTACCTCTCCCTCTCTGTGACCTAGGGAGTGGAAGGCTGATATAATACAGTTATCTTTCCAAGCTGAGTCACTTTAAAGCATGTGCTTGTAATATACGGTTTTTAATAATCTCTCCTGCCACAGAGCAGAAACTGGTCCCTGAATGAGGACAACCAGATGAAACTTGCTTCCGTGTAAACATGGCTTGGGCAGAATCAGCCAATTTCAAGGCGGATTAGTGTCACTGCAGTGAAAACAGGATAAGGAAAGTATGAATATAGGGAGAACTTGAGTGTCACTTGCAAAAAAAAGAAAAATCTGCATGGGATTATTTCCCCCCCTCTGTCTCCCCAGTTCCAAAATCTTGTCCTGTCTCATGAGCCTTTTGTGCTTTTAGGGTAGGGCAACACAACAGGACAAAAGTGAAGGGAGAGCTGGCCTCCTGTTCAGTCGAGTAGAGCATAACACTGGCTGCTGTCTCTCCATATCTGCAAGTCCAAATCAACAGGTTTCTGCTCCTGGTGCTCCTACCAGGGGCTGCTCTGTTTGCTGTCCTGTTTTTGACCAACTTGGGGTTTGTGTTTTAAGCATGGTTGGTTGGTGATCAGGCTGAGGATGATACATTTTAAAGAAAAAAAGCCTTACATGGTAACATATTTTGAGAGATTTGTACCTGTTGCATTATCAGAGAGTTTTTAAGCTTCAGTATCAGTGCTTCTGCAGAGACCTTATTTCTTCAGAGTCCATCTTGTAACCTTTCTGCAGGAATGCTGTGTTTGGCCTGCAAGTGCACCTTTTTGGCTCTTGGGAGAGGTCCCAGGAGCTGTGACTCAGCTTGCAGCAGTGAGTTGGATAAAAAATCGTGTGTATTGCAAATTTACCCTTGAGAACCTGACTGAGCAGCCTGGGGCTCATGTCATCTTTAACTTTTGTCTTACCCTTTGCATCTATACAATGATAGCCCAGAACTTGATGTGTGGGTTTCTGCTGCAGGTTTGATATGTGAAGCTGGTTAACAATTTTTATTCTGTTACGTATGC
The DNA here is from genome assembly GCA_008033365.1 of Pseudorectes ferrugineus. Classification (NCBI taxonomy): domain Eukaryota; kingdom Metazoa; phylum Chordata; class Aves; order Passeriformes; genus Pseudorectes; species Pseudorectes ferrugineus. The sequence goes on along the minus strand of QWTY01051259.1, from coordinate 24,889 downwards.
AGTGTATCTGAATATTTTCCTCCTTCAAATAATCTTTATCCATGAAAACAGTAAAAGGCACAATTTGTCTTGGGAGTCTTATTTCATGGCATTTACAAACAGCTTACTCATTCTTAGTACTCTCTCAGATTTTTAAATGGCCTTCTAAAATTATCTGAGAATGAAGTTCATAAAAAACTGAGGGCTTGCACATTTGAAATGATGAAGAAAAAGAAACCCATAGAAATTTCATTGTGATTTGCATGTTGGGAGTGATAGCTGGGGTTCTGCCTTCAGGAACAAAAGATTAGCAAGAGGCAAAGCTTTTTGTAGGATTTCTGAAGTAATGATGTGTTTGTGCCAACTTGCAGCAGCTCATTGAAAAGCATAGAATGTATTACTGGATCAGCTTGCTCCTTAACTATGTAATTTAGGATAGACATAAATGTGTTTCGTATTAAGTGGGGTTGTACATTGATTTATTACCTGATTAATGTCATCCTTCCTATTGAAAGTGGTATGTTTCCAGATTCCATTTCCTAGTGATTGTTAGTACATACGTTCTCCAGGGCTGTACAGTGGAGGGAGTTTCTCTTGGGATGAAACATTTCTGGAAGAAGGTTTCTTTTTGCTGAGGAGCTGCATGTTGATTGGCAGTGTTTTCTAAGCAGGTTCAGCCAGCAGCATTCACATAATTCACAGAGATTTCTGTGAAAGATCAGCTCTTTTTAACAGTGGCTTTCAGTCCCCCCAGTTTACATTTTGACCCTTTTTGCAAATGTAAATCATCCCAAGAAATTTCTTTCATTTCCCTCCTCCTATAAAAACAGATGCAGACCAAGAAATGGAGCATTTCTGCTGTAATATTTTGGATCAGCTTCTAAATTTACTAACCCTATTTTATTTTAATCTTCTGGCACACACTGTAGATCTTGGCAAGCTGAAAAGCTGTGGTTCAGCTGTTGTTTCCATTTTATTTTCTAAAGATGTGAATATGTTTACCCAAATAATGAAGAGCTGTGAAAAGAACATGATAAATACTTTCTGCACCTCCTTTTCTCCACCGAGGTATTTCAGGGTTATATTAAATACAAAATAATTACCCTGCACCTCAGGAAATACCCAACTACTTGCTTATAGTAAGGTAAATATAACTCCTCTTATTCTTTGAAACCATAAAAGGAATCCTGCCTGTAAGTTCCTTAAACTGTTTGTCCTAAAAGCCAGAATCCTCTTTGTCTGTTTTCTAAAATGACTGGATGGCTATTTATGAGCTTTGTTTTGTTTTGTTTCTCTCATACTTTTTTGATACAGCAAACAGTGGCTGTGATGTAATTCTCTGTTGTAAGATGGAAGCAAAGGAGGAATGATTTTACTGAAGTTACTTTTTCCAGAGCAGAATCTCTCAAGTAGTTAAGCTTGCTGTTGTTTTAGAATGAGTGCATGCACCATAAGCAATAAAATCTCCAATTCAATCGGAAACAGTGTCTTTGAACTGAGCTGGGGAGCAAGTTGTCTAATTTAAGTCCTGAGCATGACTGTTGGTAAAAGTAGAAAAACATTGTGCTGGAAGGGTTATTTTCAAATTGCTTGATATCACTGAGGTCTTTGAAAGGAGCTCAGAAGTTCTGTTCTAGCTATTCTAGTGTTATGCAAAATTGTTAACAACAGCTTGCTCTCTTCTGTTGCTAATTTTGGTCTGTGCTTATGCACCTGGCATTACTGCAATTGCTTTGCAAGTTTTATAAACTTGCAAGGCAGGAGTCATTAAGCATCTGTTTGTAACTATGGAAGAAATGCTGTCGATACTTTCACAGAGAATCAATTTTTTATTCTGTTTTGTTTTTACTTTGGGTGTGCACAGATTAGCTTGGATAATAAGAGCAGCAATATTGGCTCTGTCTTGCACAGAATCAGATCTTCAATTCCAGTAATAACAATACTGAAGGATTCTAAGAAAGTTCAGAAAAATATTGCAAATAGAAATCCATGTGTTTCCTTGGTGTGCTAGCCTGGTTTTTGGCAATTGGCAACTAAGATTAAGAAAAAAGGAAATACTTGAGGTGGAGATTCAGTTCAAATGTTGGTTAAGAATAAGATTCGGAAGCATTTTAGCTTCCTTTGATTTTTTAACAGACACTAAGTTTCTTTTCTGTGTGGGAATACTTCTCTAAACAATTCATCATTCTTTTAGGTGTAAGGAGTTAGAACAACAGGAGGAGAAACTTCTAGGGCTCTTGTGAGATGTTTGACTAGTCTTACTATGTGCTTTGCTGTGTATATGCAAAGTCTTTTGTAAATTAATTCACGTATCTTATTTTCTTTAGGAGTGGGGATATGAAATGTTTACCTCACCAAAGTGTGTTCTGAACTCAGAAATACTGCTACACTATATGAAGACACCTTCATCCTAAAGCAAATCAGTAGACAGATATTGATATTTTGATGAGAGTGGAATTTCTGAAACTAAAGATCTTTACACCACTCAAAACATAGAAAAGAAAGAAGTAGTAGAAGCAGATAAAATTTTGAAAATTATATTTTTATGAATGTAATTTTGAAATTGAAACAGCTGGGGAATAGGACTTCAGTACAAAGTTGACCTAGAGATAAATACACTTGAAAGATACTTATATGGATAAGCTTTAATTTTTGCTTTTGAAATTCATTGACCTTCAATAGTAGGCATTACTTCAGCTGCTGTGTGTCTGTCAGAAACTTTTGAGTGTGATAAATACTTTCTTGCAGCTTCTGAACTGTGATTTTGTCATCTTCATGACAGATATTGCTGAATGCCATGCCCAGAGCATGTAAGATGTTTTTTATGTTCCATTTAGTCAATGATATGCTTTAAATTCCTCTCTGAGCATTTAAAAACTAAGGATTTATTAACAAAGAAAATTATTTTTCTCACAAGTTAGAGTTGCTATAAGCAGGAAAGAGTGAAACAAACCATCACATAAAATTATTGAACAAAGCAGCAACAGAGTTATAGTTTAATACAGTCTTACATGTGATGCAAGAGACCAGAAACCATGTCTCTTAAAACAGATAGGTAGAGTGCAGCTGGTGCTCCTCTAGCCTCCAGGGGTTTGCTGTTGCTCCTTTTCAATTTCCCCTCATCCTGAGTTCCCAGTTTTAGTCTGGTGAGGATTTGAAGGACTTTTGCAGCTCACTGCAGGGATCTTTCAAAGATATGCATGGGAGCAGCTGAGCCATTTGAGCACAGAGAAAGCTTGAAAATGAGCTGACCTTGACCAAAACATTTTGCTTTGGTTATCACTGAAGGTGGAAGGGCTGCCTGTTACTTTCTGCCAGACAGCTCACTCACTGAAGTGAGAACCTTAACTTTGCCTCGGATTAGCTGGCTACTAAGCACTCTGCTCCAGTATGTGTGCAGGCTTGTGCAAAATCAATTTGTTTGCCTCTTCCAAGTTTGAGGATTGTCTTTTAACTGATCAAAGTTTTACAAAACATTTAGTACAGATGTCTGCTAAACAGGATGGAGTAGTGCTGTTAATTTTTTTCCCCTTTAAAAACAGAATGTTTTTATGTGCAAAGAGTAAAATGCTTTTCTAATCAAAGGCATATCTAAAATCTGCACTTAAAAGATGGTGTCCCCACCCTCTGCACTAGCCAAATCCCAGTTGAAAGGCATAGCCATCAAGTTTGAAATGAGGCCCTTGGGTTGTTTCAAATTCCAGCATGCTGAGATTTTTCTCAGCTTTTGGATGGTAAACAAGATCTGTGATTTCCGTCGATGATATAATTTAACTTTTGGCAAGGTATATGGCTTTGTTCAGAAAGGAGGGATGAGCTCTGTGATTGAAGCTACTGACAGACACCTTTAAACATTTAAACAACTAATGTCTCCTTTTAGGTACCTACAAAAGCAGCTCTTTGTGGTGCTCAGGAATTTAAAATAAAATTGTCTTTACCTTTCTAAAATGTGACAAAACACTGTGCTCAGATTTCTTCTAAGGAGGGAGAGGCCAAGCTGGTATCAGTTTATATTTTGTAATGATATTCTTTCTTGTTCTGTGTTGGACAAGTGTATTTGGATGCAGTCCATCTGGAATGTTAGGTGCATGGTAGAAAAGTCCCACTGTTGTGAAGAGCTGGTCTAATTTCCGAGTGCTGCTAAACAAATTGCAGCTCTGGTTCTGTCAACATTATCTCTTGAGGTTTTAATAGATAGGAGTCACTATCCTTGAGACAAAGACAGATGTGCTTTTTTTCATCCTTACTGAAAACACTGCTGGTAAACAGCATCTATGTACAAATACACAGATCCTTTGCCAGAATTCCAGGGGGTACTTACTGTTCATATATTTGTGATTCATTTGTTCAAGAAAACAATAACCAAATATGAATGACAGCTTCAGATGAACTTTGAAGGAGACATGAAATGAGAATGCTGTTTACTGCTTTGAAAGTGAGGATGTTGGCTTAGATTTTTTGACCTGAAAAGAAGTGCTGGCAATGAAAGGTGAAAACCTGTTTGATTGGCCTGTGGTCTTTTTGATCTGTGGACACAATTTAGCATACCATCTGGGGAAAATGTCATCTACTGGCATAGAGAAGAAGTAGACAAACCAAGAATGGTGTCCAAATATACTTTAATTTCTGTTGCTCTTGTAGATGTTCAGTCTCATTTTGATTAAAGGACAATAATTCTGTATCTGCAATGTACACTGCATAGGTATCTCAGCCACTGGATAGAAAATTGCAAGGATTTATTTAATGATATTCCTATTACAGTCTGTTACCAGGATTGTAGAGATGTTTCCCTTCGCCTCGCCCTCAGCTCCCCCGCTCAAAAAAAAACCAACAGAGACTTGGTTTAGATACTTGTAAAGTGGCTTTTATTAAAAGGAGCACCACAAGCTGCCAAAGAAAAATTGAGGATTGCTACTTTTAATATTGCTTATTTTTAGTTAGTTGTTACTGATAATGTGTGCACTGCTGTCTAGATTGCATAGGACTTGTATTTGAATCATGCATCACAGAGTGTATTACTAATCACATTGATGAACTGAGTTATCAGATTTCTTTTGTTAGACTAGACTATACTATGGTATACTATACTATACTATACTATACTATACTATACTATACTATACTATACTATACTAGCACTGTTCTTTGTAGAACTGTAATTTGTGAGGGGTTTGTTGTTGTTTTTTGTTGTTGTTACTTTTCTTGTTTTTCTCTTTGTTTGTTTGCTTGTTTTGTTTTGTTTCATTTTTATGAACTGATCTACAGCTCTTCCTGCCAAGATAGAACCTTCTGATTTCATCCTAAAAGAGACTAGCTTTTTACAACTGGAAAGCAAAACATATGTAAGGAATTTCCAGCTGTCCCACTCAGCTCTAGAATCTAGTACTCCTTCAATAGTAGTCAAATACCAGATCTTTTCTCCCTATAAAATTCCTAACAGACATTTAATTGAGTAATTCAGACTCCTCGTCTTCTGGTTTTGCAGTTCTGCTGAGTATGTCTGGAAAGTGTGAAATAAACAGTTATGAATTAGAGAACAGAGTGAAAATGCAGCACAGTGTAACTAAAGAAAAACCAAAACTGTATACATATAGAAACTGAGGGATACATGAGAAGGAAAAGAGGAAGAACTTAAAGCATACTATTTATAGAGAGGGAGCCAAGGCTTCATAAGAATCTGAAGAAATTTGTCTTTTCGAAGGACATTGAGAAATATTGGGCATATAATATATTACTGAAAGCGGAAAAAGAAGCTGCCGACATAAGTAAGTTGAACATTAAAAGCCAGTTAGATCTTCATGGCTTTCTTCCATCCTCTGCTGTGCTGAATTAACCTTCTTCTAAATTTTCCTTGTTTGTTGACCGAATCAAATAGTCTCTGAGAATTTGAGAAATATCAAGAGCTTCATGATATGTTTTTAGCAAAAGCTTATCAAGCTGAAGGGATTGCTCCCCCAATTGCTTTTCAAAAGCAACAAAAAGAGTATTTTGATATTCTTACAGAAGATTCTGCTGCCTTCAGCTACAGGTACAGGTAATGAGTTTTCAGAATAAATGATCAAGCTTTGGTTCCAATAATCTGAGTTTAAAAAAAAATACTACCAGTAAAGGTGTACAAACCTGCACTGGCTTGCTAGGATGACACCAGGCTGCATTGAAAAAGCAGAGGCGTTGTCATGGGTGCAGTGAGAGTAGCAGAGTGGCTGTCATCTCAAGCAGCCGCATGGGCAAAGAGCAAGTTTATTTCTGAATCGTCATGAAACTGATTTACTCCTCTTACTTGCTGCAGAGCAGTTCTCTGCTTGTGAGGATGTGGGGAAAAGTCTTTGGGAGGATTAACTGTCCCCTCCTGCTGCAGTGTAGCCTGAGGCTGGCCCAAGTGTGGAACTGAAAATAAATGTTATTTAGGAGTGTGTCAAACCCCTCATTTATCTAATTTGATAATCACAGAAGATTTCAGAACTGGTGCAAAATGGTAAAATACCTTGGCTAAAGAAAACCTTGCTGTCTTTTGTAAGAGAACACTTTATGGCAGATATTTTTACATCCCTGAGCCCTAATACTAATTATTTGACCATTTCTCAAAATATTTTACAAACAAAACTGTATCATTTACTCTTTCCAAAGGAAGCCTATAAAGGGATTACTGGGTATATTATCCAATTTTTTTTTCCCCTAGACCACTGAGGAAAACCTGGTACTATGATGTAATCTTCTTAGCTCACTTCCTTAAATAACATTCTGAAGTTATATGATTGCTGGACTTTTCTAGTCTGTGAATCTGAGTGACACAATTGTAATGTGGAAAGTACTATAAATTTATCTTTACCAATCTAAGTGTTTGGAAATGAAAGATGATCATGTGTAAAACAACTTTCTAATGGTGGGAGGCAAGAGGGGGTTAGTTAAGGAAACAATGTCTTGGTAATAGCTGCTCTGTTTCTCCAGTCTTGGACTGAGCCAAAATGTTGATCACTTTAAAATCTGGTTTGTGTAGAGCACTTGTTAAGCTTAGATTTGGAGATGATCCTTTAATGGCTGAGGTTTGGTGTGTGTTCAGCACTTGAATTTACTGTGAGTCTTCAGAGACGAGTCAATTTATAAGGCACAAAGATACGAGGTGTTGAAGGCATGTGTTGGAGGGGGTGGTGGCCTTTGGGGAATATTTCTTGCAGGGGAAGGGTTACTATGGTGATGCCAGTAAAGCAAAAAATGAGGTAATACTTTCTGATGGTTGAAGGGAGAAGTGAACAACTCTCACAGATGACTTTTTTGATACCTTGGGCACTGAAGAATATGTTTTGATTTTTTTTTTTAATGTTTAGTCTGATTGATCGGTTACGAATTTCTGTCTGCAAAAGTTACATTTCACACAATATATTTTCACCTTATGGACCACTTTGATTAATCATCCATGTCTTCCCCTGGATGAGAGGCAATGAAAGACTCCAGTTTCCCTCTTCGCTGTATTTCAGGGATTAATGGAAAATAGTGTCATGCTTTGTCAAGGGATGATTTTTCATATTAACGTTTGCAAAGCAGAGACAATGCCCTGTGCTGTGGCTCTTTACCATATTAAACAGGAATGTCCTTCAAAGTCTTTGTCAATGGTGGTATAAATCAAAGGGAGAAAAACGGTGCATACAGAATTTAACAAAACTGCATTTTTTAATATGTAAGTAGGCTTAACTTTTTCCCTGTTTTAAGTCCATCAAGATGATACTCAGGTAGGCGTTCACATCCACAATTGAAAATTGCCAACCTTTTCCTTTAAGTTAATGGTAGTCCAAACTCTCCCCCACTACTTTTGTCAATGTATCTTTTAAAGGCTAGCATTAAACTTAGGTTTGCCTTAGTCTTTTTTTTCTTAATTCTTTTTTATTCTTTTTCTTCTTCACAACTTCAGACCCAAAGACTTCTTTTAATAGACACTAGTGAAGGCCTGGAATTGAGTAGACATTTGTGAAGGAGACTTGAAATTTGGAACAGAGTTGTCCTTTATAGTTTTTCCATGGAGGAAAAAATCTTCTTATGAGAATAAAGACTTTAGCCTAATCTCTTGCCATCTGGAAAATGTAGAAGCCAGAGGTTGCTGGCACCAGGTCACATCCCTTATGTAAACTGTCAAATTCTTTTCATATTAATGGCATATCAAGTTAAACCCATGAGGTTTGTCGTTGGCCAGACTAATTTATTGATTTCTTTCTTCTTCTTTTTTTTTTCCTTAATTTTGATTCTGCCCTATTAGTAGCATAGATAGATAGTAGATAGTGTTGACTAATTTGTGGTAAACATTGATCATCTCAATTTAGTGCAGCATTTCTTAGTCTTCCCACGTTCATCAGTTCTGTAGTAGGGGATGATTTTTTTTAGAGCCCTTAATATGAAATCCCCATGAAGGGGAGAATTTTCTCAAGTGACTTTTGCAGCTAATTAGCTTGAAATGAAGCTGGAGACAACTGTTAGGTGCAGAAATGGCCTGACACATGCCACCATATATAATTCTAGTGCTTCAAATTTCTGGATGCATGCCAGGATCCAGTGTGGTAGTTATGTGAGGATGACTCCTCCACAGCCTTAAGCACAATCAATCAAATTAAGGTTTTCTTTTTCCCCCTCATCAGAAGGATTTAGCGTGGTGTTTGTTGTTGCTTTTTGTTTGTTTGTTTTATAAGGAGGCAGGCTGGGGGGAGTAGTTTTGCCATCATATCACATTCCCATTCTTTGTGCTGGCAACATGCACATAAAAGTGATAGCTTGACTCTGCTCATTACCACAGGAAAACACAGAGCGTGGGGATGGGGCAGAAACAAAGAATGTTTATAATCATTAATTTTTAGTCCAGGAAGGTAACTGCCTTGAAAATGGCCCTTAAGCTTTTAGCTATATTGACAGCTTTATTCAAAGAAGGTACACTTGCCAACAGCTGCTGCTACCAAAGTTGATATGTATTGATTTTTGGTTTTTTTCAGAAATTTTTCACAGCTTTTCTCCCATCCTCAAAAAAAAAAAAGGAGAAACCTTGAGCTCTGTTTTAAACCTTTTGATAGTCTAGAATATTTCACCAGTGAAACCCTCAAAGACTTATTACTACAGAAAGCAGGCTTTAATGCTGCATGCTGAGAATAATGGCCAATAGAAGGAAACCATAATGTTTTATTGCCAGGAACTCTGCATCCAGAATACTATGCCAGAAGGTGTGCAAGGTATGCAAGAGAATAGCATACTTGCTTCCACTACTACTTTCTTCTTCCCTTTCCCCCTCCCCACATGATTATTGCCTTATCTAAAGCAGAACAATAAACCAAGGGCAGACAAACCAATGGTTGTTATGATTTCTTGTTTGCTTTAGTCATTATGACTCCACTCACTTGTAGATTCCACTTTCTCTTTGAGATGTTTTCTGTGGGGGAGAGCACTCATAGGGCAAAGGTTCCCAGAGCAGCCAGCACCTCCTTACCCTGGGACATGTTCTCCCACAGGGGATAGACGGGAGGCTTTCCCCCTGCCCCCAGTACCCCGTATTGCACATTAGAAGTAATGTAGTTAAGAGAGGGGAAACTTTCAGGGCTGGCAGTGGCAGCTCTCAGAGTAAGTTGCCTGGCACCAGCATTGCTGTCAGAGTGGGCAGAGCCAAGTGGAACATACTGGTAGATTTTCTTCAGTAAGCGTTTCCAATTGATGATGGTGGGAATGCGCTGGAGGAAAAGCTCACTGCCTGTGTTACATAGGATTTTCTGTCAAAACCCTGAGGTAGTACAGAGGCATTGATAAAAGGAGCCCCACTCTGGTGCTGCACAAAACTGTTGCTACAAAATACTTTTGTCAAACCCCAGTCACAAAAGAATATGAAAAGGGAGGATTGAATTAAGTGTGAAGGTGTAATGAAGAATAGCAGTGTGATGGAAGGGACAGTAAGATAGAAAACTCTTATGTTCATAGTTCTTTATATTGCAAAAAACTCCAAATAATGGGCTCTAAAGTTGTCTAGCAGGATGTAAAATTACTTCCTGACTGCACCTCATAAATATTTGCCTATAAAATTTCAGCATTTGCTCGTAGTTTTCAGTTAAGGAGACGTGTATTTCTCTCAATGCTATGGCTCTGCTCTCCTGTGGGACTGCAGCCACTTGCTGCTGCCAGCTTGGGTTGCACTGACGTTGCAGGGAACTGGGACTGGAACAGTATTGTGGCTTAAAGTCTGTTATTTTACTGAGCCATTTTCTTTTCTTCTATCTCTTCGTAAGATCTTGTAGTGGTACAGTTGATCAGGATACAGCCGATCAGGTTAAGGATTTCTTGGCAAGGCAGAGTGCCAGTGTTGAGGAAGACAGCAGGAGGTGCCCTGGGCAGTTAAAGACAGATGTGGGAAGGGTACCGGATCAGCAGAGAGAGGAGGAGTTCACACAATCCATTTAAATTTCTCTCCTTTTACTAAATTAGTCTGCACTGAAGCAGTTCCAGACTTTTCTCCATATTTCTCACCCCTTCTCCCTCCACTCCTCCCCTCCCCATCCCCAACCCCAACCCCAGCCCCAGCCCCAGCCCCAGCCCTACCACTGCTCCTCACCCTCCCCAAAGACACTGTTACGCTCCTGACTGAAGCCAGGGAATTGTAGTTTCTTTATAACATTTAGTACTCTCTGTCTGTTCAAAATGCATTTCCTTAGCTAGGTTTTCTATGGTACTGCTCTCACAGAGATTTTGCTGGGCTGTGGGGAAATTGCTGTGTATGAATAATAAACATCATCTTTAGGGAACAACCATTACTTTTCAGACAGTAATACTCCCAAATTATGTTATGTAGTTGCTAAAATATGTCAAGCCTTTCATTTCTCAGGAGTAAAGGAAGCTTGTACCTCTGCTGTGTATTCCTCCACACACGAGGGTGTATGTACACTCCCTTGTCAGTATAAGAATCATTGACTGCCCTAGCATTTGAAACATGCTAGAAATTCTAGCAGGAGAATCCCACTGTATTTTTTCTTGTAGTGTGGAGGGGAACATGGATTATCAATTGTGGTATGATTCTACTCAGAAAGCAAAGTGCTGACATACATTTTTTTGCTGTTACGTTTTAATTGGCAGTTTGTAAGGTGGGTGGCATAATTTGGCATCATCCCCCCAAAACAATAATAACAATAAAAACAATAAATAAACAATAAAAATACTAACCATGAAATGAAATGGAATGAAATAAAATAAAAATCTCTTTTATTGGCTTTAGGTGTGTTATGCTGTACCCAGACAACAAGCCATCTGCACAGTGAAACGTTCACTGATGGTGTACTTCAAGCTTGTAACCACAGTGTGTTGCTTTATCTCTGAGTGCCTTGGCTTGAATGACCCACCCTGTGGGTTCTCGTGTGCTATCCCCATGTCGGATTATATGCCTCCCTCATGCTGGAGTACTTCCCGTTCTGACTGAGGTGAACCAGAGGGAACAGAAGCCACACAGCAGGTTGCACAGCTTTTGACGAAGCTTTTTGCACAGACCACTTTCTCTTTAACTGGGAGTGATCCCCAATAACAGCTGCTACCAGTTCTACCATTAGTCACTCACTTTCACTTACAGACAAATTTAATCCAAGAAGTTAATGTTAGCAAAATATACATTCTACAGAAGCAGTTGAAATTACGTACTTCGGACAATTAGCTATTCTTGCAGAGGGTTTTTTGTAAGTTTTTGTCCTTGCCAATTTGTTTTGCTTTAAGCTTTATTTGTTTTTCTTTAGAAACAGTCTTGTGAATACTCTTCAGTTTAGGTAAGGTTCATACCTATTGCTTTTTAATGTGCTTACAATTAATGAAAATGTGCATAATGTATGTAAACTCACCTGTTAAAATTCCCTAATACACAAGGCCTTATTGTTCACAAATTAATGTCGTGAATCCATTTGGATGTCAACCAGGAACTTGTTGTAATTGCTTACACATAAGTAAAATCTTTCCTTGTGTTTTAATTAGTTGATGCAAGGGATTAATATGATTACATGGAAGGCAGCGCAGTTTCTCTCTTAATAAATCAGGCAGTGTGGGTGCCAAAACAGCCCTCAATCTCATTTGGGCAGAGTGCTTTGATAAAGGCACCAATCAGACCACTAAGCCTTCCTGTGGCAGCAGCAGCGTAGATCATTCAGGTTTGCTGATACTGTTGATGTGCAATGTGGGATATTAATCAGGACTAATTATATGCATTGGCTATGAAACAAATTCAAGGCCACTGCAGGGCATGCTTCCGTATGTAATTGCTGACTTTAAGGTACTGGGTTAATTGATAGAAATTAAGAGGACCTTCCATTTACTGATACTGCATTTTGGATACACCAGCTCCTTCTTTGCAATTTGGTCCATTTAGTTTTAAACACATGCTGGTGCATAGTTAAGTAGACATCCATTACTCTTTGCCTAGTTTTTGCTTTCCTGTTTTGTACCTTTCAATTTTCTCTCAAACCTTTCCAGAGAGGCAGCAGACAATTAAATACTTCTAGTGATGATAGGCAGCATGGTCTGAGACTGCTGTGTGCAATGTAGCTTATGTTAGACATTCAGAAGAACTGAAAGATGCTGCTTTATGAATAACACTGAGAGCTGTTCTTTTTTGGTGCAGTTTAGAATCTGTGCATGTTTACCCTATGCATCTGATAATGCACCCCAGGTGTTTTGTGAGGCCAGCAAATGTGTATATATAGGAGATAAAATCTCAGTCCAGTGCACTCTCATATCTATGTATCTATGTATGAATTTGACTCAGTGCTGTCTTTCTGATGTATGGTACAAGTGCGCTTATTTGGGAGGGCTGAGAGGTGATCTTCAACATTTGTCTGTACAGAAGGTACACTGAAGTAAAGAAAGTTCAAGTATTCTTTGACAGAGATGAATTGCAGATGCTTGTGAGTTCTTACTATCTTAGTCCATCAAAAGTAAGCCCTGAGATTGATTATAGAACTGCATAGGACTGTCATTGAGGGCTTTAGCTAGAATAATATACCAAGAGAAGAGGATTCAAAAAATATTCCTCTTGCTATTTTACAGTGCTCTTCTGCAACTGTAATTGTAAATGGAAGAGGGAGATCTGAGTGTCTGGGTTAAAACCATTTTTATTCAGGTCTCTTGTCCCTGCTTTTTTAGTGTGTAGTGTTTGCTGGATGAACTAAAAAAAATCTACGAATCAGGTCTTGCTTTTTTAATGTGTTTTGTTGTCATCTGTGCAGGAATGAGAAAAAGGTTCTTCTGTCTCTATTAGGTCAATTTTAATAATAATTGTGCTATTGGTAATAGAGCTATCTTCCTTCTTTTTGCAGAAATACTCGATTATGTTTCACTCAGCACCATCCATAACAAGCAGGAAACTTGCTACTCTCAAAGCCTTTTTTCTTTAAGTCTGAACTTCTGTGGCATAAATTGCTTGTAGATGGGGTGTGAGCCAGTCCATTCCCATTGTCTGTGCGGAACTAGCCACGTGAATGCCACAAATTAATCACATCTAGCGTGAGAATAGAAAGCTCTCACCCACTAACACGTTTGTGAAAGCACTTTGAATCCGAGGGAAAGAACCTCTCAAATGAACATGAAAAATGTTGGGCTTTTGAAGGCCGGGAATTGTGCAGCCTGACCGGACCTGTCTGCTGCCATGTGGGGGGAGTGAGGGATGGGAAGACTACCAGCCTGGGAGGTTTTCTGCTAAATGATCTGCTTTGACTGACTGATGCTGGGGTCGTAAATGAGTCGCTGGCTACAGCCGTGCTGGCGCTCAGAGTGCAGTGCCAGCTGTCTGCCTTGCTGGGGAACAATAGCAGTACCCTTTGGCGTGTGAGAAAGGGACATTCAGGCATAATGTTTTATTAGACTTTGGGATAACCTTTTCTTTTGCAAACCTCAGGATTCTTAGATAGGAGTTGTACAGTGTCATTTATAATTAACTTTTTTTCTCCACACCTGTTTGTGCCTAAAATTTCCTTAAAAGTTGTCCATGAATGGCCAACATTATGCATTCTGGTATTGTCTTTCTTTTTCTCTTTTATTTTTCCTATCTGAAAACTGATGTAATTTTGAAACATTCTCTTTTTATAATTTAGGAGGGGGAAAGAAAACCCAAAACACCCAACAACCAAGTCAGGAATACTGGCAAAAGTAATTACTGTATTTCTTTGGGCCACATTTGTAATGCTGAGTCTGAAGAGAAAGGTATTGATGTCCTTTTCCTCCCTTCTCCTCAAGACCCTTGGACATAAAGGGATGATAGATGGAGAACTTTTGAGCCCTTTTGTTTCTTGGGATTCTTGGAGTACAAATTCTTTGGAGCAGAAGCAGTTTCTATTTAGGTTCATGCATGAAAGCAGACACATACCAACCGGTCAGAACATACACGTAATTTTTATATTTATAGTTTATGATAACAGTGAACATAAACTGAAACAGTAGCTAAAAGACATTTTAAAGGGCGTGTTAAAAGCATGGTGTTTGCCTCATCAAAAAACTGCAATTGAATGGTGTTTTCCCTAATCTTTTGTTTAAACATTTACACTGAGGTGCTAAAAAATCTTGTCTAATGGAAAAATTGTACTTTTGACAAACACAGACTTCACTGTGGAAGGCCAGAAATTGTATTAGCAAAGAAAATTAAAGATACCATGACATTTACATAAAGATTATAATAAATACGAAGCATCAAGTGTGGGTACTTTTTTCTGGTTTTGTCTGATCACCAGAACATCCTAACTAAATTGAAAGTCATTTCTAGTGTGCAGCCTGAGTTCTTGAGCTGCAGGCTTTGTATTATTTTCTTTCATAAATCCTCATAATCTTTGTTTTTTGCATCACATGTACTTCTCTTCCTTCTTTCCTTTCCTTTCCTTTTCTGTGCATAGAAAGCACACAGAGCCTGCGGCGTAAGGTGGGGGCTGAGGGGACCACACGTCTGCCCTGCAGCATCATGGACTTTCTTCGTGGCTTTGCCTTGGAACTCCTCTCACACCACTGCTGCTCTTCAGATCTGCTGCAGCATCTGTACTTTTCCAACCTCGAGCCTCAAGTCACTCTGAAGGTCACATTACAGCTAACCCCAGAGAGCAAAACACGAAGTAAAGGGTATACAGTTTCTCAGAGAGATGACCCTTCTGCACTTGGCCTCTGGAAAGCTCTCGTATAATGACAGAGCTTAACAGCTTGTGCAAGCACTGGTGGCTTGGGGTTAGCCCTGTTAAACAAATGGCTGTCTCACATTACTTGCTGTCCCTATCATATTCATAATTTGATATTCAAGAAGCACCCTTTAGGAAGTCATGAAAAGGGAGGAAGTAGATAAAAGAATTGCAGAGACCTGGTGCTTTGTTACTCACAGATGTCATTTAGAATCTTTCTGTGTATCCGTTTTTTCATCTCTCGCTGAAAATAGCTTGTGGGTGGTCCTATATCACCAAGTGAGCATCACTGTTTTCGGAAATGCTGAAAATGATAAGAGACTCATGCCTTGTAGAACTCCAGAACTAACCAAAAGACACAGATAACTGAAACCATGCCAGCCCTGAACCACCACCTGTGTAGGTACAGAATTTTTTTATCCCAAATTTAAATCTAGTATTGTTTTAAGGAGAAATATATGAGTTGAACAGGGAAAGGCTGATTTTGTCACTGACTGAGATGTATTTATCAGTATGATAGCAAACACTATTAGATATTTCTGTCACCAGAACAAGTTCTTGACTGCACTCATCCTTAAGGCTGTTGATGGCTGCATCTTGTTTTCTATGCATATATTATTTTGGACCACTCATATTTTATCACAAGCTCTTACTAGTCTCCTTATCACTTGCTGAGAAACCAGAATTCAGAAAACCATGTGGAAACCCTGATGGTGCACTAAAGGCATAGAATACTAATCTTGATCCCTGATCCTGTTCCCTAGGTAGACTAATAAAAAAAATGTGGAAAACTGATACCAATTCCATCTGCAAAGTCTTGTTGTTACTGCAAAAGGCTATCTGCTCTTCT
This sequence comes from Pseudorectes ferrugineus, assembly GCA_008033365.1. Taxonomy (NCBI): domain Eukaryota; kingdom Metazoa; phylum Chordata; class Aves; order Passeriformes; genus Pseudorectes; species Pseudorectes ferrugineus. The sequence continues at coordinate 8,917 of QWTY01051259.1, read as the reverse complement.
CCCATCTTCTCCGTTCTCATTACGTCTTCTTTGTGTCAGCAGAAACATCTGTTTGCAGCAGTGTGGGTCTATGCCAGTTCAAAGGGATTGTGAACCTATTTCATAAGTCAAGTGTTCTTTGTAGTAAGGGTATAAATAGCTACTGAAAAAGTCCAGCATGGTCTCAAGTGCAGGAAAGGAGAATGTTTATTATTTCAAACCCCTTGTTTAAACATAAGAGTTTGGTTCACTTACTCTGAAAGGTTTGTTTAGTTTTATTTGTTGCTGTTGTTGCTTGGTGTTTTGTTTTGCTTGTTTTTTGTTTGGCTTTATTTTTTTCAGTATGGTTAGGAAAAAATGTGTCAGATAAATAATCAATTGATAGCTATCAGAAGACACATTTTTTAGAGCTTGAGGGGTGACTTATTCTGTGATCCTGTTTTTGTATTTTTACTGTAGTTAAAACTGAAATGCCCTTTTACAATGACTTGCATTTTTACAGTGATATTCATTGTATATTACATTTTTGTTAACTGCCAATGATTCTAGTATTTGCAAAGGTATGTTTGCCTCTGCTAGATTTTGAGATACTAACAATATGCACAAGTGTGTTCTCAATGTCAGAGGAATGCTGTTCAGCAGTAAGGCTTCTCCATGCTTCTGTATTAAAGCAGGCCAGTATCACAGGGGCTGATGCAGAATATGAGCTGAGTACCCTGTTCTCTCCTGTTGCCTATTATGCAAATATTTCTTATGACATGATAGATTTCTTATGAATAGATAGATTTATACTGTCATTTGTTTCATAATGTAAGAATTTTTTTTTTTTTTTAAAGTTAAATTCAGGGAACTTAAACCTTAATGGTAGGTATCTGTGGAATTTAAAGTAAATTTTATATAGCACCTTTCAGATTTTTTTTTTTTTTTTTGATATCTCAAAGTACTTCATGGTAATTGGTTAGTGACTAGAACCAATATGAATACATTATATCAAAAGATGGTCTACTTATCTTGTCAGTTTCAAAATGTATGTTGAGGTAAGCTATATATATGTGCATTTTGGTTTAAAGCATTCTGGATTTTTCTATTTCAAAGTTCAAAATTTAAATAAGTTTCTTTTCTAAAGGATAATGGGCTTTCCAGATGTATCAGCAACTATCTTTGCTGTTTGTGTTTGAGCTAAAATACGACTGACATCCTCTCTCAGTAATTCCACTCATTATACTGCAGAGATCACTACAGAAACCTCCCTCTTCAGCAGAGTTTTTTTAAAAAAAACTTCAATAATTTATTTGCCCTGCTTTGAGAGAAAATGTTCTTTCTATTCTTTATGTTATTTAATTCAATGTACCTGCATGATTCGATGTATATGAATTCCTTGAGAGACAGTTACTCTGTATTTAGTCACAGATGGATCAGCAGTACTGCAGATTACTACTAGGTTTTGGGCTAAGGAGTCTTAAGAATTCATGGTGTATGTATTTTCTGAAAAGTACAAGTGGCACTGGACTCATGTTTCTACCCTTCTTTTTAAATATGCTTTAAGCCATGGTTGTGAGTACCTAGTCACATTTGGTTTCATAAATCTTTGGAAACAAGCACATTGATGCTCCTTATTACAACTCTGTGGAACATAACCCCCACACAGCTGCATTTGACCTTCTCATATCCTCTTTCCTATTGAAAGCAATGTTGCTGTATTATATCAGTTCTTTAATAAAAGACAGGAATTGTTGGAGGGGAGCTATTCACTGGCTAATGTAATTTGAAGAATAATAATTTGAATCCCAGATTCAAAATGACTGTCATACATGTTATTTGTATGCTATTTTTCTGCATATTTGATGGACTACTCTCTTAGCTGGCAAACTCTTTGAGATCGTTTTCTATCTTGGTAGCTAAAAACTACTCAGTATGGCATATAGCATGGGTGGATGCCTACATGGCTGTGTTTACTTTCTGTATTTGTTGTCTAAAGTGCTCACTATTAATGCTGTGCTTATGTTTCTTCAAGGAACATGCAGATGTGAAACAGAGATTAGGACAAGGTAGAAATAAGTGGCAGTTACAAGCTATTTGTTGTTCTAGTCCCAGAATTTTGGGGTTTAGGGTTTTTCTTGTCTTCTGCCATCATTCCCCAAAATCTTTTAAAGAGAGACATGTCCACTCTGTGCCCTCAGCCTGGATTCTTCCTGTAAGGTTCCTCAGTGCCACAGGCAGAACACTTTTAAAAGAGAAGTTACAGAGATGTTTCTATTGCCCTTGAGGTATATTCTCTGCCAGAGTAATATGTACTGAAAGTTGTGCTAAAGACAACCCCCATCCATTTTGGTATGTATAGAGTTGAGCAGATATAAGGATTTTACCCTAGCAACCCAAGCTTGGGCCCCATAGAGCAAAAATTATGCAGCTATTATTTTCTGAGTCCTGATGGAGGCAGAGGAGTATTCACATAGGAATAATCAGGATAAAACAGAATACAGTGCTTTTATTTCCTTCTTTCTGGGGGAAAAGAAAAAAAAAAAGAAGGTGAGAGAATGCCATGATTAGTGTCAAGGGCATGCCTGATCTCTGCAGGTTACAGAGTGAGGACAAGCTTTTCTAACCATTAGTCTTAGCTGGGATCTAGTAATATTTTGTGTGCAATACAAAGACCAAGGCATCTTCACTTCATTGCTGTCAACAGAGAAATATGTTCGTATTTCGTATCTACTCCTCAGCAATGGTCTGTACACACCAGTTCCTCAGCAGGCAAAAACAGTGCCTTGGTTTTGCTATATTTTAAACAGTACTGAGTACAGCAGCCACAGTATCTAATGATGACTGAGCTGATAATATAAGGTAGGAAGCCATAAAGCTATTGATACTTTAAGTACAATGTTGCAATAATGGTCTAAGTGGCACCTTTGTTTTTCTGTCAAGGATGTCAGCTGGTAACCCAGTGCAGCGCTGCAGGCTGGCGTTCAGTTTATCGTGGGTGAGAGAAACAAAGAAGTCACAATGAAACCAGCTAGAAAGCTAAGAGAGAATAGACCTCTGCTCCTGGGACCACAAAGATCTGCTTGCTGGATGTCCTGCCAGACGTTGCGGGAGGATAGCTGTCCAAAGGTTTTGCAGGTTTTATCAGAGCAGTGTAATGGAATTGACTGTCTGGCAGACAATCTGATTCGGGAATTCCAGCCAGCCACACACCCCTGTGTTGACTAATAAGTCACTGGCTCACTAAGCCTTGTCGTTACCTAATATGTTTTTGTTTAACAACTTGTGGCCTTGCAGGAGAGCCCTGTTTACATTGTAGTCTTTCCCTGTTTTATTATTTTTCCCCTGCCGGAGAGCTCTGCTGGGTTCAGAAGCTTCTGGGCGAAGGCGCTCGGCAGGAGATGTGCCTGCATTTCTGGTGTGCTTGAGATACAGTTGTTCAATGATGTTACTGAGCAAAGAGGTCTGAACTGCTGACATCATACAAGTTAATTACCTGTCTCGAAAGTGGAGGCAGTATTATGACCAATATCACCAGTTTGAATCTTCGTAATTACCAAGACAGAATAATTGCTTGATTTCTGTTGCTGAACGAAATAGCTGTTGGCATTCACTTCTATTGAGTATGAATTATTTCAAAACCTTTTAAAAGGATATTTGTTACAGAAACTTTGATTTAGGTTTCTTGGTATGACATACTATGAATAAGCATAGGTAGTCCAGTATTTTTCCAAATCTGCTTTTGTGGCTTAACTTTGGCATTTGCAAGCAAATAAGCAGCTGCATAGTTTTCGTAGTGGTTTTTCTGCTTTGATATACCAGTACTTTGACATCTAAATACTTTTTTGCATGCCTGAACCTGATGGTTTTAGTAATACATATCACTAATTCATTAGAAAAAGAAAACTCTGAGAGCAGATATTTATGCCTGCAAAATTTAAGACCTGGTCAAGTGCTGAGTGAAGTTCAGACATTTAGTTGTTTGTGTGTTTTCTCTCTTTCTAAATTCATTCTCCATTTCATAGGAGATAATTTTTCATGTCCTAGCCAAAAACTTAAAATAGTGTTCCCTCCCAGTAAGACTTTTTTTCCTTTTATGTGATTTTTTTGCTACCAAAGAGCAAGGTAGCCAACAGAGGGAGCACACACATCTTGCATGCTGGTAACAGCCTGACTGTTAGGACAGACAACCAGGAGCCATGTCTCATAATAGATGTGGCACAGAGAGCAGTGTTAAAATACTGCATCGGTGCAATGATATTTGAGTACATACAAAATGTCGTTGTTTTTCATTGTTAAAGTCTATCTTGATTTTTACTTTTTTTGGAGGGGGATGAATCATCCTCGGGACATGAAGTATTACTGAGGAAATAATTTGAAAAAAATATTTATGGAGATTAAACCAGCACACATATTTGGTTCTGAGTTTTGTTGCTTTTTTAGGTGGATCTGAGTGAATACAGCACTGCTACTGTAATGAATACATTATTTATTAGTTATTTGTTTTCAAGATTCATGAGGGCAGGAACAAAAGGGTAGCATCTGTGCATAATTTGAATACATGAGTATGGGCCATAATCTGCTTGGAAAAAAATGAGACTGTAACCCTTCCATTAAAAGGATTTAGGAACAGATACCTACCACACATAGGTGCTGTCTCTGATCAGTATGATTTGTTGTCACTGTGATGTTCTGAAATTAGAAAGTACTGCATTTGTGTAGTTGCTATTGTTATTATTGCTATAGTATTTATTAAATAATTTTCTTTGACATTGTAAGGCTTTTCTTTCAGCTTTATATACAGTTGCATGCAGTGTTATGCACTTGAGTTTTAAATTATTGTTTTGACAGTCTGCTTCACATTTAGTCACTTTAGCCTAATCATGCAAATGTTTTAGCACGTGTATGACTGAACCCACATGAGTGGTTTCTCTGAAGTAAGTCAATAGGACTGCTTGAACAGGCAAAGGATTAGATATTAAGCAACAGAACTACAGTATGTTTTACAGAGACAAGGAAGACAGGTTTATTAACATGAATTTAAAATGTGCATTTCCCCATAGGTGAGATTTTAACCTCTGAATTTATAGGACACTGTGATGAGTTTGTAATGCAGAGCTGGAACAGAGGCTTGCCAAACTCATCTTTTCATGTATTTACAGAGACTGCTAAGTATAGAAACAGCTGAATTGGGCTGGTTTCAAACTGGGGAAATCCACAGATGTTAAAGCCTTTGTAGCTTGCTAGCATTGCTCTGAGACACCCAGCCACCCAGTGAGTACTAGTGTTAAACCTTTGAGAACGGAGTCTGCTTTCTTGGCAGGGAATTTATTAAATCAAACACTGACCTTTTTTAAAGCCAGTAAAGGCAAGTGTTTCCTCTATCTGGGTATACAAATGAAATCTCCAGCATTACAGTCTTCCAAGCACACGGGCACAACCTGCTGCCCTACCCTTTTGTGAAGGAGGCGCCACATGGTGATGACATAAATGATGTTGAAATCCGGTAATGGTCTCCCAAAGGCCTTCCTATCCCAAGTGTGCTATTAATTTGTACTGAAGGAGCAACTTTTGGCTACACAATAAAAAGAGGGAAGCATTGCTGGTAACAATAAGGGTTTCTGTGAGTTGCAGTGAAAATGGATGGCTGTATTGTCTGCCAGGAACTTGAGGCTCTCCATGTGTGAGCAGCATGGTTTAAGCTGTGGGTTTATAGATTAGTTTGGTGTGTTTATTCTGAAAGGTAGTGGGAATGGGTCTTGGTCTTGTCCTTCAAGAACATGCGGATCTGTTTTCAATTCTCCCTGAATGAAATTGATGCAATATATTAGTTTCCCCTATTGTAAAACAAATGTCATTTCTTGCCTCCTGGACAGCTGTGAAAATTATGTCCCTGAAACAGGGGTATTGAACTGCACAGTTTTACATTGCCCAGTAGAAGAGATGAGAACAGAGCTACTGGGCTACAAAGGAGGCAAGAAAACTGTGCTGTAAATGTGTGGAATGGAGATGCAAGTATTTTTATCTCAGTACTTTTACCATTACGACATTTTTCTTTGGCTTGTTTATTTGGAAGACAAAGAGGAAGAAGCTCTTTTCATTGCTGCAGCGTGTAGAAAGTAAACACATTCTGTACTCGTAACTGAATTGGCTTCTTATGGTCAAACTTCACTGCTTGTGTGAGCAATGATGCTAAACTTGGGGAAACCACAGTGCTTAAATTTGACACAATTGTATTTAAGTACTTTCTTATATTTATAGGCTTTGGAAAATTATGGAAATAATTAGTAACAAGTGCTATGGAAGTACAATGGACTACGGATAATGCAGTCTGCAAGGGTAGCTAAGGCTTAGAAACAAGTGACAGCTTTACCTTTAAGTTAAGTTTATAAAGAAGGCATTTTATATTTCATCCTCTTTCAACACTTGGATTATTTATTTCCCCTTGAGCAATATGAGACTGTAATGTGCAAATGTTCTGGCCCTTCTTCCCCATTCATATTAGTGATTAACAGAGTGAGTAATGACTTCAGGCGCCTTTGTGGCACAGTGATTGCGGGAGCAGAATCCCACCATAGTGAAATGTGGTAACAAATGTAGTGAAGTAGGAGAAAGGCAAAATAAGTCTATTTTACTTTCTGTTTGTGTTTTTAAGCACAGCCAAAGCCTAAGTAGTAGCATTGTCCTGTTGTTGTGCTTCACTAAATGTTTCCTTAAATCTGTCTTTAAAAAAAACCAAAACCAACCTTGAAGTTCCCTGTTTTAGAAAAGAAATAAAACCAGCTTATGTTCTTTCAGGAATTCTTAAACATTTCATTATTGAATTGTTCTGTAGAAGTCCTATTTTCCATTCACAGTAATTTTTTTAGTTTTGAGAAATTTATTAGTGTGCAGGAAGTTCTTGGAGGAAAATCCATCTTAACCTCATGCAAGGGAAAAACCAAAACAACCTTGAAACCATTTTATTTGAGGACTAAGAATAGACAGGATGTTGGGGTGGGAAGAAAAGCAGAGTAACAATGCCATCTTAGCATAGCATCATCTGTGTAATGGAAATTTCAGTTGTAATTGTAATTAGAGAGAACTCTGTAACTATGCAGCACTACACACATCTGTTTTAATAACTTTGAATTAACTTCAGTAAGTCATGTTCAAGTTGCTATGGAAGAGCACTGAACTGTGTGGTTGGTACTAATCAATGCTAAAATATACAGGCAGACTGTGAAGAATTTCATGGTTTCCTTGTGTGCTAAACCCTTTTTAAATGCATCTAACTGCTTGGCCGTCTAAACCCCAATTCTGTTAGGATTTTGGAACTCAATTACATAAAATTGCATGCCGAACTTGGAGCTGTGACTTCTGTCACAACAGGAATAGCTGGTTTACTATTTGCATGCCTACGTATATTGTGTGTACAGCCAAGTTTGTTAAAAGTTAACCAACTGTTGACATGTTTCTAGAAGTACCTCTGAAGTGGGTTGGTGGGTTTAGGTGAAGATGCAAGAGATGTCCTTGAATTCTACTTTATATTCACAGACTACATTTATCCCAAATACTGAAACAAAAGGTTCAGTTCACTGAACGGCTTTCCTGACTGGCTTTTAAAGCACTTACTTGGATCAGGGTAGTGGTAGCTAAGTGTCATGGCTTAGCATAGCTTGGTTTTTAGTTAAGGAGAAATCCATCAGCCACGGAAGTGATTCTTTTGCAAGGGGCTGCTGACCACTTCCTCCAGACCCGACAAAATCAATCAGCTGGCTAGTCTGAATATTGGCAACTCTGTTAAGCCACTGAAGAAAGCTGAACACGCCTCTGTGAACCACATTTAAGAATGAACAAACCCCGGGAAAGCTCTCTTGCTTCTGGCTTTCAGAGAGGTAACTGGGGGGCCCATGTGGCTTGGTGGGGCCAGCCTGCATGGCCCTGCTCTGTGCGGCCTGGCCAGGTCAGCCGCAGTGCAGCTCGGCTAAGATCTCAGCTGCTTCTGCTTCGCTGGAGACCCAGTACAGCCCCCATTGTGGCCACTGAAAATTAAATTCTACACCACAAGAGCTCTGGCCACCACCTGGCAGAGATCATGTGACCGGGTAAGATTAACTCTTTCAGCCCTGTAAGATTCCCCAGAACAGATGAAACCTACAGACATCAATCCTCTCCCAAGTCCGAGTCAGAAGAAAGGAAAAAGTGAAGGCACGTGAAGAAAACAACATAGAGACACCAAAGTCAGTGAAGAAGGAAGAGCTGAAGCCCAGAGAGAGGAGAAAGAGATGCTTCAAACCTAGGAGCTGAAATTCTTCCGTAAGGCTATGGTAATGGACTATGATACATCAGAGTACCCCTGTAATTCATGAAAAGCATGGGGGGATGGAGCGTTCAAACCACAACCATGAGCAAAGGTACCTGTGCTGAAATAAGCAAATGTTGAAGTAGCTGTGATCCAATGAGATACTTGAACAGAGAAAGATGAGAGAGATGGAGACCTGTGCCCCTAGGGAAGAAGAGGAAGACCTCTGTTCCCAGAGATGAAGATGATCCCAGAGACAGATGAAGAGAACCCTTGCTTCTGAACAGCTCATCCTTAAAGTGGTACACCATTAGCTAAAGACTGAACCCTCGAAAACAGTTGTGGGGAAAGCTGTAAGTCGAGGGAAGGGACTTCCACATTGTGAATAAATTTCCATTCCTGGGCGGTTGATTCGCTGTGACATCGAAGACATGAGAGAACGGTTTCTTGTGGAGAAGTCACCACGGCATGGCAAGAGAGACTCCTCTTCCTAAGTGAACTGAAGAAAGATTATTGTAGAGGTGGTAAACTGATTAAAAATCCCAAGTTTTGTCTCTTTACGTTGTCAGTGGGAAAGGAAAGAAGAGGTGGGGGGAGGAGAAGTGTTCTGAAGGTTTATTTTGACTCTTATTATTCTTCTTTTAGTTCTGTTAATAAAGCTTTCTTTATATTCTT
>QWTY01051258.1:0-11985 GCA_008033365.1 Pseudorectes ferrugineus | reverse complement strand
TCTCCTAAGTCATGCTTTCTAAAACCATTTGCATGTCCACATTTTCTCCCATTTTCCCCGCTGGAATCTGCAGTTTGCCAGCATCATTCTTAAGATATCCAAAATGAGCTTGAATCCTTCAGGGACTTCTTACTACCAGCAAACAGGGCAAAGATAGCTACCTGTCTTGTTCTGTGTAGGACCTCCTAGGACACATCCAGAAGTGAGACCTGTCTTTAAAACAGCACTCCCTTATGAATTTATAATATGCCTCTGATCTTTCTATGCCCTTAATATATTTTCTGCCTGGCAGATTTTTTGCCACTGGGAATGGTGTGTTCAGTTGAGTTGTGGCTATTATTCTCTTTGAGTACCTTCTGCTAGATTTTTGAATTCATCCTGTTGAACAATCTTGTTAAGATTGTCCAGCTAAAATTTCCCAGTAGCTATGCTTTGAAAAAGCAAGAGCTATCCTTTACTAATCCTTTGGAGATTGCAAGTAAATCTTTTCATCTGAAAAGGTGAGCAAATTCAGTCTAAGCTTTCAGAGGCTCATCCTGGGATGCCCACCCTTAATGCCGCAATTCCACCCACAGTCTTTGCTTTGCTTCTTTCCATAGTCTGGCAGATCAAAATTCTACATAAGGACTCTACAGGTTCTGCTGTAATGGAAACATGAAGAAAAAGAAATTACTTTAAAATAAAACAGTTCTATGTTTTTCAGGTTCCATGAGGTTTATTCTCCACAGTCACCCACAAAATTTATTTTTAAAGAGTGATCATTATACATGGATGCTCTGGGCAGAATTTCCATCTGCTCACCAGATCTTCCCACTGATATTGTTAGTTAGCTAAAATATATCATAACATCATCACCCTCCTTAGGTCTCAAGAGGATTAGATTTAGGGTTCCCTGGATAGTTTCAATATTCACTGGCAGAAAATGTGATGGTAGAAAAATTCAAGGCAGAACTGAGTACTGGGAGCTACATGGCTGTGCAAGTGGACCACTTCCAACCAGGCAAATGCAGCTGGCTTGAATTCACACAGAAGGCAAAACAAAACTAAGAGGGTTTCTTGCCCTCTCCTCAGCCATTCACTCCTTTTTTCTCTGCCAGAGTTGCCTGTTGCTCCATCTTTGCAGTCTGACCAGCTCACTGTGCATGTTTGCACCTCCTGAGAGAGAGAGCATAAACTTCTCTTGGGGACTGCAGCTTAAGCAGAAGCTGAAAAGCTATTTTAAATAGCTTTTTAATAAAATAATAAAAATTAAACGTATGATCACTTGTTAAAGTGATAATCAGGAAACATTAAGCACTAATGCTTATTTTATCACAAAAGCCAAGTCTAATCATCTTTTAAATCAGCTTTTAAATGTATAATTAAATTTATATTTCAGTAATTTTCTGAATCTGGACTATGTTTTTAGCTTGGCAATCTCACAGGGTTTCCCAACTAAAATATATCTAAGGGAGCCGGAGCTGATGTGGAAACTTAGCACTGCTGCAAGGAACACAGAACACTCTATAGAAGGTTCTGTAGAGATCTATAGAGTTCGTAGAGGGAAGTTCAGAGCAGGGTTTTCAACAAAAATGTGCACATGCAGCTGCAATCTGACTTGTATCGTTGTATGCCAAGAGGCTGAAGCCATAGCATGGGTTTTATAAGTAAAGCCATTTGTGTGCAGGATCAACCATAAATGAATTATTTACTTCTTCTGAGGAGAAACAGAATGATAATGGAATCATTGATACAATCTTGGGAAAGGCTTTATTTTGTTTTGTTCTCTTTTTCTCCAATAGCTCTTAAATATCTCCAAGATGTATAATTTGCAGAAAAACAATTGAAAGCAGACTAAAGAAGAAAGGAGAAAGAATTCTCCTTGTCACAGCACTAAAAACAATGTTGTGGTGTAACTACTACAAAGAGTAATAATATAAAGCCCAATTCAGAAATATGTTTTGATTTTTTTTTTTAAATGAGAAAAGAACAATAGCCTTATTAAATGCTTTACACTGAGTTTCAAAGAACTTTATTAATTACCCTGCTATTAAGTTAATTTTTGTATTCATTATTAATTGGCTGGGAATTAGAACCCTCTGGAAAAAGAAGTAAGGGGACAGAACCAAAGAGAAGACATTATACTGCAGAATCTTGTCGTGTAAGGCAGAAATCATTGTAACTTATTTTTGGTGGTGGTAGCATACATGGTTTACAGTAAAACAAAAAGGTGGAGCTTGTAGGCTGTTTATTCCATCACATATATTTCAGCCTGTTTTATTCAGGCTCTCTGATATGGGTTAGTTTTGCTAATTCCTCTCTTAGGTTTTGATCCTCACAAACAGATGAGGGGAGTAGAGACAGTATAGGACGACAGTATAGGACGACATGTAAAGAAACTAGGTCTCCCTTTTAGGGATATCTCAAATCTTTCAATCCTTTTTATTATTTTCTTTTTTTTTTTTTTTTTTTTTTTCACTCTCCACCAGCTGCAAGCTGTGAGAGTGAAACATTTCCATTAGTTCCTAGTTTGAGTGCCTTGGCCCACCTCTTGTTAGACCTGACTGTGTGTATGAGGCTGTGGAAGTGTCAAAACACAGTACTTGTTCTTAACCCAGTCATCCCCAGGAGAAGAAAGAAGAAGCAAAAAAAGAGAAATGCACAGAAAAAGTGACCTGGGTGATTCTCAGTAGTGTCCAGGGAGCAGCAGTAGTTCCTTTGGCGCTATGGAGAAGGAGAGCAGTCTGATCAATGGAAAAGGTCATTACAGAGTCAGTTACCATGATGCCTTACAGTCCATCTGACTTCTATCCCCCTGCTGATGACAAGTGAGAAAAGTTTATGCGGGACCTTCTTGTGTGTTGCCTTGTACATCCTCCCTTCTTTTCAGGACTTGCTTTCCATCTCTTTCTCTTATCTGATGAAACAGGTGGGTACAATTACCTACAAGTAAAACAAAATTAATGATGAATAGCCATTAAGGAAAAAAACAAACAACAGCAAAATATGAAGAAAAAACCTACCCCCCAAATCTTATACTAAAAAAAATATTCTTAATGCTTTGATATAACTGCTGCAGTTAGTTGACTTCTTAAAATTAAGAAGAAACATGTTCCATGTCTTAAAAAATATTTGTAATAAACAAAATAGAACTGTAAATGCATGAGTACATTGTTACAATGGGTTATGCAATATTAAATGTTTTTCAAAAAATGAGGAAGAGAGACATATTCCTTACATGCGTCACATTTTCTTAAAACAAAAAGAAAACTCAAAAATTAAAGAAGCCTCTCCTCTTCCAGAAATGATGTCATGACTACATGACTGGAATATAAATTTATACTATGCAGATAAAAGATGGAGTGGATAGGGGTGTCAAGCTACGATTTATGCAATCAAGACCAGGTATAGTTATATTGTTTTGGATTCTGCTTACTCCTTACTAATAATTCTCTTTGTCCTTAATATTGCTTCTCAATATCCATCAACAATTAATTTTGCCCACAGAAGTCCTGCCTATGTCTACTACAACGTAATTCATGAATGTATGTGTGGTCTTATTTTTAATTGAATATCTAGAATGTATAGAATTATCTGTGATCATCTTCTGTGAATTGAAACTCTTTTAATTACTGCATTTTTCTTTCCCTTTTACGCCAATAAACTTTTAAATATAACAGAAAAGTTAAAAGATGGCAATACGCCAATAATAAAAATACGTACCTGGAAAATAAAAATAGTATTTAAATACTGACTGTCAGCACCATCCTGGGATGCTTTAGGATAAGTGTTGTTTTCAGTTGGTGATCCACCTACTCTATTCAGCTCCGGTGAGACGTATCTGGTGTGCTGGGTCAAGCTCTGGGCTCCTCAGTACAAGTAAGATGTAGACTTACTGGACTGAGTCCAGTGATGGGCCATAAAGATAATTAAGGGATTGGAGAATCCTTTACATAAGGAGAGGCTGAGAAAGCTGGGCTTCCTCAGCCAAGAGATGGCTTGGGGGGATGTGACTATTGTGTATAAATATTTTTATACTCAAAGCAGTTGTTTGTCTAGCTCACAGTAATATTCATACAAATATTCTGTACAACATCTTAGTATTCATATGCTCTATTTCATTGTTTTCTATTTTAAAAATTTAAAAGTGCTAAAAAATTGGAATTAAATGGGGCTCTAAAATATATCTGCTGTGAAAGGCTCAGCAATCATGGCAGTCCTCTCCAGAAACTCAAGAAATGCAGGGCAAGTCCTTCTGTGTGTTACATACTACCCTGAGAGCAGTAGGATGAGCTGGTTCTTATTCCAGTCTTAAAATTAAGATATGTACAAATTTCTTTCTGGTTTTGGATTGTTTGTTTGTTTACTTTTTGGTTTTGCTGGGGTTTTTTTAATAATATTTTTTCATCTGCCTGGGAGAATGGTTATTGGTTTCTTTGTTTGTTTAGCTACTGTTATTTTACTTTGTTTTTGCTAGCTGTTGCGTCTGGAATGCAAATTTGGAACACAAAGGAAGTAAGTTCAACTTAAGTGTAGCAAAGATATTTAGATTTAGCTTTCTGCAGGTCCTCTTAGGAATAGTCTGGCATCCAGTCCTTCATCTATCAAGGAGTAAATATGAACTTGTGTCAGCCCTGTGCAGATGCTTTAGACACAAATATTTCACTAGAATAAAATACAATGCTAATATCCATTATGCTTTTTTAGCATGTAGGACTACAAACGTGTTTATCTTTTGACCTTACCTTTTGAAAACATTTTTCTTTAAGCTCTTCTTTGTCATTTTGAATGTCTCTATTTTATGTGGTATAAAGTTATAGTGGCTTTCAAAAGATATAGAAGTAAGGTGTGTACACTCAAGTCACAGGTCAGAACTTTCATATTGCAAAGGATTAAGTAATTACTTTATTTATGAAAGCCAGCACATCAAGCTGACATCAGGCACTTTAAAACAGGACCTTATTTCATTATGTTCTGTTGTGCTTACTTATTTTATGCTAGAACTGTTGGACCCCTTAATTTAGCTGACATAAGGCACATAAATACTGAAGCATAAACATTTTATCATATAAATTACTGGTATGAGACCTGTATAAATATAGAACTAAATCAGGGTCTGAGTAGCCTGGCTTAATCTCCCCCCTCCCTAGCCTTTGCACTGCTTTTGCACAGAAGGCAGGGAGCAGAGCTCTGGTACACAGTCTGTCTTCTGGGCTGTACCTGTGGCTCCCAGCAAGACATCACCTCTTTGCTGAGCTGGTGGGAAAACTGCAGCCGGTCCTGTAACAAGGCTGCTGCACCAGGTTCAAAGCTTTCAACAGACAGGAAATGAGCTCATTGCTAATGGAGAATAAAAATAGAAAAATGGTCTGAAGGAGACTTCTAGGAGGAGGGCTTTCTTGTCAGAGTTTGGTCATGGAAGGGGTGATCCTGTGGAAGATAATGCATTTTTGAAGCAGCTTTCATAAATTTAATTTTCAGTGTATATCTAGATCAGCCCTAAATCTCTAATGAAGGAAAATCAAAAGTAGCATTCTATGAGCTCAGTCACAGCTATTGTAAAGTTATTTTTAGGTTAAGTTCTCAAAGTTACAGAGACAAAACAGAGTCAAAGAAAGTTTCGACTGACAAAGAAGAGAAATGAGGTTTGTTAATGCTCCTAAGCCCAGCCATTGTGATAAATGAACAGTTTCTTTCCCTTATGCTGAATAGCATTACATTTGTTGGTATTTTTTCTACATATACATTTTCTACTCATGTATTAAAAATGCTTCAGTATTTTACAGGAATTAATGACAGTTTTTAGAGGGTCAGGACATTATTTGAAAAAAAATAGTCAATAAGGTGAAAATGAGCTGCTCCTACTGCCAGCTCCTGTGCTGTGTGTGGCCCCAGAGTGCAGAATGCAGCAAGCCAGCACTGATCCTGAGCTGTGCATCAGCACAGCTCCTGCGGATTGATACAGCACCACCAACTCCTTCAGGAGCCACACTGGGGTTTCGAACCAACCATGGTAACACCTGATTATGTTCTATGCATCATCCTACAGAGAACATCAGTCTGCTCTTTCGTTGTGTTAAACCCTGGCCACAGCTTAGTGACTGGGACTGGTTTCCAGACCACAGTTTTCTTTACACAATTTTGGTCTATCTCCTGGCCACCTTCCTATGTTCTTAGGACACCAAGCCTCTTTGTGAGATACGAAGGCAGCACAGCAGTTCCTTTCCATGGCAGGAGTAGCTCATTGTACAGAGCCAAACAGGATCACTTTTGAACATGATCTGTTTGAATAGAAATTACACTTAGATGTGGAATAGCTTTCTTTAGTAAAAGCTACCAACAGCTGAAACAGTAGATTGGTTTTTAAGTATTTATTTTTCTCAATACCTAGAAGCTTGGACAGTTTATGCTCATGCTTTGCAACTTTTAGTAAGATTTTCTGGTATCTCCAAAAGAAATATATCAACTAAATTTTAGAGGAGAAAGTAAAGTTTCCCAGTGGCTCTTTTTATTTTGATTTCAGGAAAACACTGGAGAAGTTACATGAATATAAAAATAAAATTTTTTTAGAGCCTAGAAATATTAAATATTTCATCAAGCTTGTTTTTATGTGGCAGTATTGAAAACTTTGTTGATTTTCAATATTGCATTTTCCTAGAGGCAAAGAAATAGTAAATCTGCCTCAGCCCTTCTTTTTATAAACAATAATACAAGGCCAGCTCTCTGTGAAGTGTGTTTTCTTTGATTTGTAATGAACTAATAGAAAGCTGAGAGAAAAACAAAAGTATGACTGTGCAAATTTGGCGAGAAAAGCTTCCAAATAAATAGAATATTAAATTCAGTGATTTGATACAATGGCAATAAAGTTTAGGGATTTTTTAAAATTTTGGCAGTGAATGCAATCTTTCTTTCACTTCAGGAAAGCTGTAAAAGCAGGTCCCATCACAGGCTACTTTGCTGTCAAATTATATTTGTGATGAGAAGTTCATTATACAAAAGGTGTTTACTAACCATAGGAGTGATTTAAGAGAAAGTAAGTTTTCCTCTTTGTACTCAAACCCATGGTTTTGACATCTAAGTCAATCCTTTTACTCCCATAGTGACACTGAGACACAGTGAGAAAAAAACCCCTCACTCCCAGTATTCAATAGTTTGGTCACCCCAAAACCTAAATCAAGGCACCTTCCTGACAGGGCACTATATGAGTATTGACTGTATTCTCCCTACAGGGCAGTAAAAGCCCTTCAGGTTTGGGTGGCAACTGCGGGGCTGAAATCTCAATGGCCAAGTTTCTTCCTGAAGCTGCCTTCCACTGTTGAGCTTGACCTCTTTACTTGTGTGAAAACTGTGCTCTTCAGTAAGGTTTTATCTACAGCTCACACCTCAGGCTGAGATCAGGTCTAGCCTAGCATCACAGGAAAAGAGACAAGCTGTAGGCAATGTGACTTAATTCAAATATAACCATATTAAAGCAATTGCCATGTCATGGGGAGTAAAGAACAGCAGCCTCAAATCAATCAGTGAAGTCTTTTTGAACAGATACCAAAAGAAGGATTAAACACTTTGTCTCTGCTGATATGATATGATATGATATGATCATGGATCCTTAAGAGACTTCTGCTGAATTTGTGTTCACGTGCGGCTCACTAATAGATTCGATTTCTCCTCTGGGGAAATACCTGCATTGGATTTCAGGGGAAAAAACCCCAAAATTTCCCAAAAAATCAACCTGTCAATCAGCAATTGCCCCTTCTTTCTCCTTGGTAATGTAAGAATTGTGGGGTGCTTTTCTCTCAGGGTCCTTTACTGCAGGCAGTTCAGGCTAATCTAAGTATAATTCAGTATGTGCTTTTCTAATAATAGTTCCTACTGGATAGCTGGATGCATGTAGAGATTATTTTTGATTGTCTAATTGCTTTTTTTTTTCCTAATTTAGCAAAATATATGATTAGGCATAACTGCTACCTGTAACAAGCTGATTACTAAACTCAGGCAACCCCAAAAAAGAAAATCTTATTATTTCATTCCATACTTCAAAATCAGTAAATTTCTTTTTTCTGTCTGTCAGTGGCTGAGACACAAGTTTAAGTCATCATGACCAAGTTTTGGCCCTATTCTGTAAATAGCAGAAAGTATAGTACACTCAAATACTTTTTTCCTTTGGCCTGCTGACTCTCTTCTGTCATCTGCAAATTTAATGAGTGTCTAATGAAGACATAGACTTGGAGTCCAATCTATGAGGAGCCCAGAAGGAAATTTAAACTACAGCAAGCACTAGGATCTGAGGAGAGATAACAATACTTTTAAGACTTGTTTGTAGTGGTAAAACTGATGTTTCTGCTCCGTCTCTGTTACCAAGCAACTTTGCTCCCTAAATGCAAGCACAATTTGGCTACTGCCAATTTATTGATAAATCTGAACATCTGTATTGCTAACAGTTTCTTCCATACAGTGGTAAATATGTGCCTCCAACAAGACCTCAGGTTGGGTTATGCTTCTTGAAGACACTGTTTACTTTCAAGTCAATAGGAGCAGTGATGCTAAAGCACATTAAAATGCCATAATGATGCTTCATTACCAGCTATCCTCACCATTAGTGCATTGTTATTGTATTTTGTATATGCATGTATCCACTCATATATCTGCCAAACCTGACACGTCACCATTCCACCTTTGTTATGAATGATTTGAGGGATAGTCTAGTAGGAGAATGAGAGCAATGTGGAAAAAAATAGATTCTCTCACACTTCCAAACACAGCCAGTTTGGTTTTTGTTTGTTTGTTTAGGTTTTTGTTTGTTTTTCTTCTTTTATGTACTTTTAGTACATGGAGTTTCTTGAATTATGTTTCTGAAAATTAACTGAAAAAATTTTAGTGACATAAATAAGTGCATTCTCCTGATTCATCTGAGTGTGTTCGAGCTGAACACTCCGAAACTATTTTTGTCAGTTTTCTTCCAATTGCATTGATTTGGGGGTTCTTTAAAAATATTCAACAAAAAGTGCTCTTAATCAGGGCAACAATGAAGTGACATTTCACTTGGCAATCATGCTTCATAGTCAAGAACCAACCCAGAATGTTTTGTTTACCAGATATCTATGATAGGTATAAATAACTAGGTGGGATGATAAATTATATATAAGAAAGCCACCGTTTTGTTTCTCATGGGAAAGATTCTCTAAAACATTCTAATCCTCTATAACCCTTTTCAGCTCCAATGCCATCGTTGTCTCTAGAATTAGTATTCTTGCTGCACTGTCAGATGTTGTGTACATTTAGAAGGGTGTTCCACTAGGGCTGTTTTATCACAGACTACCTTTTACAGTCCTCTCTGTTGTGAAAGCCATAAGTCCCACACAGTTCTCCCCCCACACTGCATTGCTTGAGGAGGTTTTATTGTCGGTCAGATCCCTTTCTGTCTACTTTCTGCTGCCAAACAATAATGATGAAAATTGCATTTCAGATGTCCACCTTCTCTTTTTTTCCTTTCTGGGAGAACTGTAAAATATAATATTAAAATCTGTGAATGCCTGAAACTGTTATTTATCTGTGTTTTTTCAGTACTCTGTCTTCTGCAGAAGCACCTGCTTCTATATATGGGTCAATTTTTCAGCATTTCCAGACAAATTAAATGACAGTAAATATTTCACTGGAAAAGCATTTGGTCTCAAGTTTTCTTTTCTAAATCTAGTTTTAATTTTGGCAAATTGTAACATTGTTTTCATTCAGGTGTTCCCACATTACTTCCAAGGCATGACAAGAGAGTCACATCTTGTATTTGCCTTTGAAAGGAATGTGTGCTATAGAGGTATCTTGCTCTTATATTGACCATTTTTGCATTCACACATTTTAACATTACCCACTCTTTTTAAGTCTTACAAGCAATTTTCTGCCTCTCCTCTTTTACTACTCTCATGTTCATTGATACAATTAGAAAGGACTAATTCCCATATCTTTGGAATCCAGAACTGCAGAGGGAAGTGGAAGTGATTGGATGTCAGGTACAGAAAAAAAGGCAAATCTCCTGTACTGAACACAGAAGTTCTACAGTTACCCCCCAAAAATAGTCTTTCTCTAGCTCCTCTTTCATTTAATCATCGAAAGTCTGCATTAGATTTTATAGAAGGTAAGGAGTAATAGATAATATTTTTAGTGGAAAGAGGTCCTGTGAGAAGTATGACGTGAGATGCAATTTATAGTGCAGTTGTGGCAAAATTACCTAGGTAATTTTAATCTAAAGCAGAATTATTTCTGAAAAAACAAGACAACACAATATATTAGTAGTAAGAGTGGCTAAGGTTTTTTAGAGCATGTTTAATTTTTTAAAAATAAAATATTGAAGAGCTGTGCAAATGTAAAGGTCTTATTTCAGTGGCACTGCATCGCATGTCACCAAACTTCTGAAATCAGGATTTTCATTGCAGTTGTTTACACTATTATTTTGAGTGGTTTATAATTCATTAGTACAAATTCAATGCAGGCTAAATTGTAACATACAACTTTCTAACCCACAGAAAACATTTCTTCTAGTAGATTGCTTTTATCAAGTTACAGGACCGATACCAATTTTTTTAAATGGACACTGATGCTGCTTGGTCTTGTTCTTTCTTTGGGACATAATATCTTTATATTAAAAACAAAAAAGAAAAGAACAGAAAAAGACAAAGAATCTTCCTTCTAAAAATATCACCTCTATTTTCTCTTTTAGCTGACGTAGTACTAGAATAGCTGTCCCTTGTGTATTCTAGAAGACATTCTAAATCCCTCTAAAATTGGAATTTGAAATTTATTGTTATTTCAGGCAAACTGAAACAATAACTAAAAAGAAAAAAAAAATGGAAAAAAATTCCAAACTGCCAACCAACTAACCAAACCCAAGAACAGAAGCATACTCTCTAAGTGGCAATCAGTTAAATTTCTCTTTAATTTATTGGATCCTCCAAATGAATCCACTTGTTGCAAAGCTCATGCAGACAGGTGCAAGAAACAATCTCTCCATTGCCCTCATCTGGAATTTCATTGAAGGGCTCTGCTGCTCCCATCTACCCTACATGCTTATATTTTATTTGTATGGAAACCAGGAGCTGCAGAGATGGAATGAAAGTCTGGACCACCGCCAGTCCTTCAGACTGGGTTGCAAACACATTGTTGTTGTGAGAGTGCCTCGACCAGACAACATGGATGTGCTCCTGGAAAGAGTGTTATAGATGTCACTTACAATGTGGAGGTTTTATTGGATACATGAAAAAACCCCATCCAACTGCTGTGAATAATTAGGGTTAAATAGTTAAATTGCTGTGAATAAAATATATGTGCATATTGATGCCATTCACCCTCTTAAAGAAGAAATCACTTGTATGACATTAGGAACAGCTATTTGGTTCATTCTGCATGTCTATTACTAGGATGTCATTCAAAGCAGATGCATTTTGCATTGTAATCTGAGGGTAATTAGGCTCAGTAATGAATACAGAACAGTGTAACAGCTTTTTCTCATGGGCCCCATCAGCCACGGTGTTTCCTCTCAGCACAGCTGCCGTGAACACGAACAGAAAGGAGTAATTCCTGTGATGCATCAGTCAAGCGTTTTCATTGCTATGAAGTCTCAAAGTCAGTAACACGTAGTCTGAATTGGATTTAAACTCCAAGACTGGATTTATGCCAAGTAATTTTTTAAAATACAAAACTTTAAAAATCATGCTGCAGTTCATCACTTCTTGTTGCAATGAGCTACGTGTTTATGTTTCTCAGGAACAGGAGTACATAGAAGCAATGGAATTTAAAATGGCAATTGTAAATGGCCTCACGGAAAGAAAAATGGTTTTAGGAAGAAGTAAAAATGATGAGTATGCATACTCTTAGCAGTGTAAAACTGCTAAGCTAACAGTAAAACTTGTTATCACAGCTCTGGTTTATGACAACATGACTGATGCAGCAAGAATAACATTTAGTTCTCATCTTTGTACAGCTTACAGAGATTATGGTGTTAATGGCTAACAAAACACA
>QWTY01051255.1:2915-17636 GCA_008033365.1 Pseudorectes ferrugineus | reverse complement strand
TATATGTTACTTTGCATTCTCTGTGCTATCAGACAATTCTACCTATTTCACCAGTATAGGTACTTGTTTCCATATCTGAATTATAAAACTGAACTACATCAACAAAAGTAAAACCTCCAGTGGCATCTCTCCCAGCAACACATCTCATGGTTCTGCCTTAATACAGACTTCTTAAGATAGCAAGCATTTGACCAATTACAAAATGTAAATCTGATCTTGCATGCGTGCAATTCAAATCAAGCTGTAAGGCAGCAAAAGAAGCACAAGGAGTTCTGCAAAACACCCTGGTTTTTAAAAGAACAGAAGGTACGTGTGTACTTCAACACCATCTTCCAGCTGTGTTTTAGACAAAAAAGATACAGGTTTCCTAATGGATCCTGCATAACCTCTACTTTTAGTATCATTTCCCAATTAAACAGCACCTGGGCAAACAGCCTTAGTTACTGAAACAGCTTTCATTCAATTAATCTGTACTCTCCCAATAAAGCCACGGCTGGCAGGAAGCCCTAACAGACCACAGCATATGCCCAGTGCTAATTAGGAGTACAGTTGGGTGCCTCAATTTGAGATAGAAACCAGAGATTTACTATTTTCAGACTATGTTTAACAGCTACTATTATAAAGTCCTTAACTGTAAGCTACACTGAACAAACCAAATAAGAAGGATACATACTGCAGACTATTTCAGACAAAGGTAACACCAAAAAGAGATCTGTTTTAGATACAATTGCACAGAGAGAGTTTGGTATTACCAAACAATCAAAAAAACCCCCAATCCAAAAACCCAATATGTAAAAGTACTTTAAGCAAAATTTACTATCAACTTGTAGTAACCTTGACAAGGATACATGAAGAACCTTTCCTAATCCTTAACCAACAACATGTTAAAGTTATTATAAACTAATATTCTTATGCCTCACTGCCAGCTCAGAAACAGATAATCATCAATCTGTTTTTTGTCCTGCAAAATCTCACAATTTGTGTCAGACCAATAAGCTGCTGACCATATAGCTAAGGGGACATAATTAAGAGTATTTTCTTCTTACACACTAAAATGATTCATTGACTAGGTAGAAAATTTCGAGTAACACCTGACGCTGCACTCAAGTACCCAAGCAATGAGTGCTGCAACGAAAAGAGAAACACGTAATTTCAAAAAAATATCCAAAACCAGGAGCACCTTTTCAAAACGGCACCTAGATACTGCGCATCACACACCTTCCTAGACCTGGTACTTCAGGCTAACCCTAGAGAAGCGTGTCTTTTTCCTGTGTGCAACCCATTCACACATTGGTCAATTCTCCATCGGGGTAAGTGGGGAGAGAGCCAAAGGAAGGGAGAACACGGTGGCCAGCTAGAAGCTAAATGAAGGAGGCACGGATTCGTTAGGCGCACATAAGGAAGGGCAAGGACAGCCATGCACGACAAGGGGCTCCGAGTACTTACCGAGGGGCGGGAAAGAGCGGACAGGGCTCGTGTCCCTGCTACTTTCACGGCTGGCCTCCCGACTGCAGCCCTGACTCACACTAGGCCGAGGAATGCGGCTGCCTCGCGCTAGTATGATTCAGGGTGCAGACAAACAGCAGCACAGAAGGGAGAAGACATAAGAAAAGTTGCAGTTTTAATGCAATTCTGTTTCGCAGTAAGATCAAAGACGCATTTCTAAGAAAAGACATTGATGATTATGTCGCATCATAAGTCATAACCTTTTCTACAGGCTTTCTTGATTGTGCTGGATTACTCTAAGTGTAGCCAGTTCAATGGAATTATTTCTTTGCACAGCTTAAAATGGAAATTTACTAACTCTTTACAGGATGGTTGAAAGACCTTTTGGAAAGGATGGAGAAAAACCAAGCAACATTGAGTAATGATTCAGAATTTGTGCTCAAGATCAAGTTAATCAACAGTAGCGCCAATGGAAAACCCCACAGCTTTCTAAAGAAGGAAAATAAAAAAATTATGCAGCTAAGACAAAAATCAAAAATACAAACAAGGAACAGCATCAATACATTAAAATCAACAGATATTTTTCAATAACATTGTTTGCAATGAAGTGTAATCAGATTATATTGTGAGGTTGAAGACATGTAACTTGCATTTTAGCATCACAGCATTATACACATGCGCACACATACACAGAAGACATGAAGTAATGAAGAACATATTTTCAAAATGGTATCACACTTTCATTCAATGGATATAGGTATTTTGGGTGTGAAGTGAAAAAAGAGAAGGAAGAAAGGGAGGTGAGGAAAAGAACAACTACATTCTGACAAGAAAAACTTCAAGTTTCAGGTTCAATGTAAAACTGTCTTGTATATCAAAGACTAGAGAAAACAGCCACATTTTAGATTATCAGGATTTATTCTATTTTTTTCATCCACCTATAACTAAGTACCAGCTGTAGATATCCAGCACTTAAAGTAAGAAGGGCTACAAAGAAACCAAGAGTTATTTGGTGATTCTTACCTACTGACAGCCTAGAAGGACTAGCTTCTCTACTGCATCCCTGACTTCGTGGGATTTTGCTCCGCTTTTGTGCAGCTGCGGGATTCACCAACACTCTCTGAACTCCTGTGTTCATAGTGGAAAGTGTGGTTGTTGTCAAAACTCTTCCAGGAGACCCAGATCTACTGCCAGCTGAAGGTAGAATGAATAAATATTAGTAACAGCACAGTCAATAAACAATCATGGTTAAAAAGAAAATAATACCTGAAGTTAGTAGGAAGGTGGTGGTAGATTGAAATGATCAGGAAAAACTTACAAGGTAAAAACATGAAATAGAATGCCTTGGTCTGAGTTGTTACAGTACCACATACAAGGTAGTTAAAATTATCAATGCAAGGAAGCACTTGACATGGTATTTAGCACTATGTAAGCTCAAGAAACCACAGTTATCATTTCTGGACTTCATTAAGAGTTCCATTGCCCCTAACATGAACACTGCTGTGTTCATTTTTTTTAAGCTACGTGGTCTCACTAATCACATTTTCTATTAATAAAGAAAAACAAACAAACCAACCTGTTAGAAAGCTAAAGGGAGCAACTTAAAACTAGGATTTCATAATTATCCCAGCTCTTCCAACGCAATCAATATTATAATTAAATAATGTGGTTTTCCTAACAATTAAACTCCTCTCCCTTGCTTTTAAAAGCATGGGGTCTTCAAGCACTATTCTGATATTAAATAAAATGTGACTGAAGACAATTACAATACCCATGTACACTTCTGTGGAGGTTACCCCACAAATTACAGAAAATCTTCAATTAGTTGTAAACAAACTAAAAAATTGATTAAGACATATTTAAGTGTCTTATATTTCTGCTAATTAAAACTGTATATTACTAAGTACTACAGATGTTCAAGGTACTGTTATCACTACCAGAAACTGTGGTCACTTATCTCTAATTTTGATATTTCAGTTACAGAACATTTAAGTCCTAACAAAGAATTCATTCTTCCCTAGCTGTAACTGATTTATATCACCAGCTGATATTAATATATTGTTTCCAGCTGTAGAATTCAAGAAATATGACCAAATAAAAAGCAAAACAGAATTTTGACCAAAGATTAATTACATACAGATTTGAACCCTTCATTAATCTTTAAAATACAATCAGGTAACTGTATGACCACAGTGATGCTATCAGATTTACAGACAACATGCAACTTTTCAAGTGAATTTCATGGGTTACTTCTTATGAGGCACATTGACAAAAAGATACAAGTTGACTAAAGCTTGACTATATGGGAAAAGAAACAAAATCCCAAACAAAATAAAATATATGCTGGGTGGAAGAGAGAAATCTAAAACAATGTACCATGCATATACTTTGAGATTCATTGTTTGAATTCAAACTTGAAATGATTATTTGCCAAAATCCCTTTTCCAAACTATGGACCTATTCAGCAGAAATGATAAATAAAATATTACACAGCCTGGAAAAAAACAAGCACAACTTCTATAGCAACGAAAGAATAAGCAAACCTATAAAACTGCTGTGGTCTGCAAAAATTAAGGGTTTGGCAGTTTCTTCATATCAGGGTATTTCAACTTAGACCTGATATTACTATGCTTTCTTCCTGTTTTGTGTCTCTTTAAAACAATAAAAATACTGCAAAAGGTTTCAGTGTGCTGGAGACTTGTAGATTTTCTTCAATAGGTTGGAAACCTGAAAAAACTTACTCTTCTCAGAATATTCAGAAGAAATGCAACCCCTGGTTCTAATACTTTATTTCATCTTTCTATAGTCTGACCTGCAACATATACCACTGCAGTGTAAATTAACTGAATGTAGCTAAATATCCTGAAAATACTATGCTAATAAGAGCATTGACATACTCTTGTCAGTACTACCACCATCAGCAGATCTAAGTGAGCTCGAATGATGAAAGATTTCTAAGGCACTATTCCAAAACGACAAACCCTTCCCATCTCTCCTGCTTTCTACATAAGGATTACACCCAATTAAATTACGTGCAGCATATGGAAAAAAGCCAGCCAGAATTTCTGCTGAATAGGGTCCTTAAATGAGGTATGTCAAACAGGTGATCAAACAATGATATATACATGAATTCTGTAGACTCTTACCACCAATGGGGTTAGCAGACTGTGATCCTGAACAAGTGTAAAGGCAGGATTAGGGTAGGGATTTATAATCCATGAAGAGGGAGGGAGCAGAGCAGATTAAAAAATGAATGGCAAATGGAAATAAGAAAGCTTTAGTCATTTCACACAGGGAAAAAAAGCCACAAGGGGGTTATGCTAAAGCAGTGCTATTAAGTAGCTTCCACAATTGAAGAATTAAACTCAGATGCTATGTACAAAGCAGATGAAGCAAAGCTGCACAAGCAAATTACAATTCTTCAGCTTTCTAATCAACAACTCAACACTGAAGAATTAAATTTCCATTAAGCATGAAACTGTAGCCTGCATATTACTTGAAAAGAATATTACATTGCCAAAAAGACTCAAGAAGTTCAACAGCTGAACAAAAATTACATACAAGATCAAAACTTTTTTTTTTTTGAGACACAACAGTAAAGGAACTGAGCTGCAGGTGCGGTGGATGATCAAAACAAAAAAACCAAATTCACAATGGCACAACTGAAAAGACTTGCATAGAATTTTACGTTTTCCTCTTTAAAAGTAATCTTGAGTACAAAAGTAAGAATTTGTTTCCATTCAGAAATTCTCTGAATGATGACTGTAATGCAATTTTAGCAGACCCTGTTGAATTACCCAACAACCAAACTGGAAAAAAGAGGAAAAAAATGTAACCATTTTTTTCCACAGGTAAGAATAAAATAATGAGGCATTTACTTTAGGTTAATTTAAAAATAGAAGAGGAAGAGTAAAGGGTTTTTGAAACCCTAAAAAAATATTTTTTGTAAAAGCATTCAAATTTGCAAGTCTTTCATAAAATGATTTTTGAACAAAAGATAGCTGTAACCCAAAAATTAACAAAAGCGTCTGTGCTACAGTGGCTTTTAAAAAATAAAAGCTTAAATCTAATATGAAGCTATTCTCTCATTATATAAGCTGGGGAACTAAAACAATCCCCTGTATGGAAACATCAAGCATCACGCTTCACACAATGCTGTGAAAATTTTCAGTCACATAAAGAAGCATCACCCAAATAGCTGGCATACAGTGCCTGAGAATTCTCCTTCGCCTGTCCATTTGTATTTGCCCTGTTTATCTTCCTTAAAACATCTCAGAATTCTTGTTCTCCCCCACTGACAGGTTATAATGAGCTATTTGAAGCAATCGGTTCTGAACAGAAGTAGTAATAAAAGGCTGTAAAGATGCATTCACGCATTTAATTTTCACACATCATCACATGTAGTCAGATCTAGTTATCTCAGTATCAATTTATCTCTTTAGACATTAATACTGTGTAGAAATGAAAGAAACCCTGTCATTATTAGTAAAAAAACTGAAGAGGCTTAATTTTGCTTCTCTGGATATACAGTTATTTAATGTTATATGACAATGATCATCACTAAAGTCTTATATTAAATTTACCCCCTCCCCCAGACATTTATCAAACACCTTCACTTTTTAAGAATTTACCAAATCTATTCAAAGTACGAAGGTATTTTCAAAAAGCTTAATTCCAAACTTTCCTAGTACTAATGAAAAAATTGTTACAGACACTACTTATAGCTTTTCATAGAGGGGGAAAACGGATCTGATGTAACTTTACCTTCCCTCCCTCTTAAATTTTTCATATATTCTTTGCTTATGACACAGTGTAGCCATCTGTAAAACAAGTTTTGCACAACTTTTGTCCCAGCCAATAACTAGACTCATTTTCAGGCTCTTATTCCACAAACACTTCTGGGATTAGAGCACTGTCAAAGCTTTTAAAGGAACTTCTTCTACTGAATTTTAGTATGCTACATTTTATCTATTCACATTATTTGAAAGCTTTATTTCAGAAAACCTGCAAACACTGGATCAGGTTTGATCCAACTGTACTTGTCAGGACGTGAAATAATGCAAAACTGAATGGCAAATACTCTAACAGGAAAAAAACAACTTCTACTTGCTTTTTTAACTTCTAAAATCATTCTATTTATGACAGATGCAATCACTGCTATGAAGACAAATGCTTCTGCCATTAAACACATTATTAAGGGGTTTTATTAAAGAAAGGGGATATGATTAGTGATAGCAAAATAATTCTACTGAAAATTTCAAACCTGGTAAAATTTACTGGGTTTAGAACATTAGACCTGACAAATTATACAAGTGGGAAGTTTATTTTAATTTTATTGTGAATTTGTCTTCCTTTCATTAATTTAGTTGCATTTCACTTAATTAGACAAAGATAAGAATCTGAAAATGCTACAGAGCTTAGTCAGAAAATGTCTGTTGGAGACATCAGATGTATGGACAAATTGCTGTAGGACAGCCAGTGCCAAAGAATGTGAGGTAATCAGGTCTTTTTAATTAACAACTGAGTGCTTGGCTAGATCGAAAATGTCGCATCTGCTTTGGTTACTAAACACACACAGAAAATTGCTGTGGATTAGCTGACACACATTAAATTGCTTGTTTTAACCCTCTGACTCAACACAAGCTAAGTAACTGACTGTAAAGTAAGGGTTTAGTATTTTTCCTCCAAAGGAGAGTTAAGTAAAGGCAAGAGCTGTAATACAAAAGAAAGGAGTTTATATCCAAGAGCTACAGCAGTGCCTAGCTTAAAGTGAAAATGGGTATTTCTGGCTGGAATAAGACTTTTTTAAAAATGAAAAATTAGGTCTTGCAGGTAACACTGAGGACACCATACAGCCTACCCATTCTTGTCTATTACTTGTCTGTGTTTGCTGGCCTTTCATGTTGGGGAGGTCAGAAAAGGGGGGAAAAGAATGTTGAGAAGTTATAATTGAAGACAGAATTTAAAGAGAGATTTCACTTCCTGCTACACTATCTAATTTAATTGGCAAACTAAGACCTCACCTAGTATTTTGTCCAGAGAAAAACAACATGAATCAGAAAAGCATGCAAATACCACTGACCCAAAACACTGAAAAAAATACCTTCATTTTGGTCTGGCGATGATGAACCTAAGGCACAGAACAACAACTCAGTATGTAGCCTTTTTTTTAAAATTAACTTTGACTGTAGCCATTGGTCAATGAATATATGCTTAAGCATTTGGCCTCTTTATCAGGTATAACTGATAAACAGAAAATACATACGCTGAGATTGTGACACCACTTTGGTTCTACTCCGTCCTCTGGAATCCGTTTTAGAATTTCCAATACCAATGGAAGGGGTTGAGAGCTTTGATCGTATACGACCTAGAAAAGAAAAATGGCATTAAATCAGTTTTTCACAGTCAGGTAGGAAGCAGAGCATCAGTAGTATTTACTAATATTTTTTAAAGTTTCTGCAGATAAAAGAAGCGCAATGTAACTCAATTGGTGAAAATTCGCTTGGGATAATTAGTAGAAATTTGAACACCTTGAGGAATTTAATAGCTGAGGAAGCAAAATACTTCTCCTCTGACGCTACCCATTTCAGCAAACAATTTGAACATTTCCCCTTCAACACCCTGGACTGGCTAGCTACTTCTTCCTTCCTATATATATAAGTTGATTACGTTAAAAAAAGGGAAGCTTACTCAATACAACAGGCAATGCAAACACTAATGTTGTTGTATCAGGTACAGTCTTCTCACGATTACTTGTGCTTGTAATTCTACTTTTGCTGTCATAAAACTACAGAATAGGATTCTGAGCTTTCTTCCTAACTTCACTCCTCTTTTCAGAAATCTAAATACTAGCTTTTTTATTACTGAAGATTCTACTGTTTTCCTGGCCACAGTCATACAGACTTCTACAGGATTTCCCAAATCTTTCAGAGCATTTTGCAAAAACTAAATACACTTAAGTACTCCTCACGACAACACGATACAAAGAAATACTACTCTCCCCAATAGACAGAAAAGCCAAGCAAGAGACAAATCAAACTAAGTACCTACAAATAAAACAAGAGATTCACTCTCTAAAATGCCAAATGGCAAATGACAAATTCTGTTGGGTTTGGTTAAACCTTTCTCCTCATAAAATCCAGCATATACAAAGAAATTACAAAAGAAAGAAGACCCCAGGTGGATGAATTATAGCTAACTGAAAGACCATTCATAAAAGAAAAATAGTGGAGTTGTATACTGCATTTCCTAAGCCAACCTCTCAAACAACAGAAAAATGAAATCAAAACCAAACTCATGCTAACCATAATTCTTCTATGTTGCAAGAACAAACCCCAAGAAGTCTTTACAGGGTGGATCTAGCTCAACAAGCTCAACACTTTCAAACACAGCATAATTAAAATATTTTCTAGACACGCTGAGTCAGTATTTGACCTAAAAGAATTAGGTACACAGACTGTTATTTAGTTCTAGCCTCTTTAGGCTTTCCACAGCAGAATTTGGAGACCAACCAAGTTAATACTATTCATCCAAGTAGAGGGAATAGCCACAGATGAGAGTCTATAAGAAGAGAATCAGGATAAAGGAGGTTATTCACTAAACTATTAGAAAACAATAGACTTAGCAAGAATGGTTAGATTAACTAGTCCAAACTCTACTAGTTATCCCCGTGCAATGGCAATGTTTTCCCACTGAGTGCTGGGAGACTGCAAGGCATGTAACTGCATTCAGAGTTTGGCCCAAAACTTAGGAATACAGAGTGCCACTATTTCAATCCTATGTTAAAGTATCACCTGGAACCTGTTTCAGTTTTATCAACGTAAAATAAACCAGTTTGTGTCTGTGAGATAAATGAACTGTTAACTCATTTGGAGTCTCTACATCCATTCACTAATGACAGGTTTAAATGTTAATAACAGACTGAAAATTAGCTTCCAAGTCTCACAGAGATGAGTAATAGTAGCACCTGCTTCCCAGAGCATGAACACATTCGATGAAATATTCTGTGACAAGATCTGCTTTAAAAAATCAACACAAAATTATAAAGCCCCTATATATTTATAGTAGACACATTAAGCAATGATACTTAAGACTGCAGATGAGTAATTGAGAATTAAAATAAAAGCAAAAGAATTTTAAAAATAGTAAATGGCAACCAAGTATTAGATGCATAAGCTGTTAGCCCATAAGCCCATGTCTGTTATGAACCTCCACAAAGCCCCAGAAACACCATGTTCTACTTTTAAAGCTTAATTTGTATCAATGAAAATATGAAGCTGAAAATATTAGCTAGTCTAACAAAGTAGTTTCTTACCATCTTCAGAAGCTGTTCCTAAACAGAAAAAATAATAAAATACATGATATTCCAAACAATACTATGTCTTTCAAATTCCTTTTTGAGATTAATCTTGGGAATCTTGACAAATTTTATCAAGTCAAGAGAGTTAAAGTTTTTATGTTGCAACTCCATAATTGAACTGAAGTAAAATTATCAAGAAAATATCCATACGACACTGATAGCG
The DNA here is from genome assembly GCA_008033365.1 of Pseudorectes ferrugineus. NCBI lineage: Eukaryota > Metazoa > Chordata > Aves > Passeriformes > Pseudorectes > Pseudorectes ferrugineus. Next base: position 7,668 of record QWTY01051255.1, on the reverse strand, counting down.
ATTTACAAGAACACAACGCACAGCACTGCCTTCCAAACTTGTTACAAAACCACAAAAAATTCGATTGAAAAAAATTACATCTATGAGATCAGTCAACAAAATTACAGATACAGATCGAAACAGACATTAAAACTACTGTAATGCAAGCTCCTCTGAAAATATGAAACATACTATTATACATAACCTCAGAGAAAAACACACTGTTTCCCACACCAGACAGTGCTAATTTGATAGGAACTGCCAGCAAGGAGGATTTCTCTGAATTAAGCCTGTGATTACTCAGAAGATACACATGCACAAGATCAAGTCTTGCTCAGAGACGTGGAAGGAATATGAGCTTGCTGAAATCACATCACACTTGAACAAGTATGCCGAGCTTAACAAGGCTTGATTTTTGACAACGTGAGAGCCAGACAAGCCTTTTTCCCATCAGTACCTAGGAACTGATGGGAAGCTGCCTAATCAGCAGTCCTTCCTCTAAGCTCCCCTGAAATGCATCTTATTATGGAATAAAATATATACCAGTAATGATAAAAATGTTAAATGCCCCTAAAACAATCAAAGGGTACCTTCATCTTTATTTTCACTCTCTACCATTTCTGCCTCACAAGAGAACTACAACAATGAAAACATCTGTTAGTGTCTTTGGCTAGCCTGAACTTAGCCAGATTTGTTGGCAAAGTTTTCTCACGTTACAGTATCTTCAAGGAACTATTTTTTAAAACTCCCTCTAAAAAATTAGTTCAGTGTAAATTTCAACGCTTCTTCACGGAAATCAGTTACAGTAATAGGTATGTAGGAGTGCCTCAAAGTTTTCCAGATCAAATTTGCCAGTTTGCAAAAAACCAAAACCAAACAAAAAACCAAACCCCCAAACCCTGAGCTACCCCTCCAAATCCAACATTCTTCCAGAGCTGGGTCTTGGAAGGCAGATTCTATGCAACACCTAAGCCAGGCTAACAGATAGCTGCTCCTAAAAGGGGTGCTTCTGTTTCTCTTTCCTCTCAGCCTTGTGCTGCCACCTGGTCTGGATGGTTAAAGGCTCACTGGCAGCTCCAAAAGCTAAATAACAGAATATTAGTCACTTTTATGAAATCAGTTTTATGGAGTTTGTTCACCTACAGTAATTGATAATGGAGTATCACAAGGTGCTAACAAAAGAAGAGATAAAAAACATGTGGACAAGGTTAGTGGCAAAAGGAAAAATGATTAGTTCCTCCTGGTGGTGGTGAGATCAGAACAGCTATATCATACAACTACAGCTGGAGGCTATCTCTAGATACGATTGCAAGATGGAATGAATACAGCTTAGTTCATTCCATTTTGCACATCATATCTAGAGATAGCCTCTAGAACAAAACCCAACCTGTTACTCTGATCAACTGTGTAGCAGTTCCCTTGCTGTTTTTAAACAGAAATGTGCAACATACCATTAGTTGTGACTTCTGGTTAGGACAAAAGGAAAAGCCTACATGGCCCTAAGAACCTTTATTTTGGGTGACAATGTCCAAGGCTCAAGATTTAGCACAAACAGCTACAAGTAAAGCCTACTACTCGTAGCCTAAGGAAACGTCATATGGAAATAAGCGATACAGTCTCTACTATCCTGCACAAACCCTCCTCATTTTATTAAGCTAGTCTTGACATCTTCAGTGCTCAAAACCAGCTCAAATTCTTTCAAGAAGCATCTGTGTTTTGAAATGATTCAGGATTAGAGATCTACCTTCTTACTCTTTTAATTTCTATGAGATACATGTGCTTCCCATAAACTACTCATTATTCCAAACATGCAGAGTTAATAAATACATGACACAAAATATGAAGTAAGCAGCAAAATTGTTAAGTGCCTGATAAGTGCTCCCAAGCAATAAATTAGAACTAGAATCACCAGGTAGCAGGCTGGGACTCTGTCACTATTATATGTGAAGCGTTATTTGCACACACCTGAAACAGACAATTGCTATGAGAAGCCTGATGCTCAACTGCTTTGCAGTCCCTCCATGTGTTTGTAACAGAGCGAATTAAGAAAAAGCAAGTGCTAAAACTTAGGTGGAATACTTGGTAAGCTATTTTAGCAAGTAGGTCTTCTTCACAGATGATTCTTTAACAGAATTACATTGTACCACAGAATTTACAGGCACTTAAAATTATGTAGCAAGGCTAGATTTCGATAGAGAAGTTTTTCTTGGTTTTTTGCTTTTTTTTAAACTTAATTATGTGGTCAAGCATCTTCTGCTCTCCCACTGCTGTTCTGCCAAGTCAAAAAAATTGACTTTACATGCAAAACTATGGAATACACTGGAACTGGACTAATTTTAAAAGCATGTATTTAACTAGTTAAAAAGCAGCATGTAACGATTACAAAATTGCTCTGCAATTAGTAGAACTTCTTTTAAAAAAGATGGGTAAGGCCAGATTTCTGATAACGTTTCTGTTGCTGATACAGACCAAACATTCCCAAAATTGACAAATACAGAAATAACACATATAATAAGACATCAAGATTACACAGGAATTAATGAAAACAGCATAGTAATTTGTTAATGAACAGACAAATATATTAAACATCAACACTTTACATAAAAGACACTTTATTAGATATTTAATAGAATTAGAGGACAGACTAAATAATTTCTTACCATCCATCTTGTCAGAAGTATCCTCTTTGTTGAAAAAGCAGGCAAAGAAACATGGAAAACTTAGTGTGTTAGAATAAAGGTGTTCACAGCAGAGTCATAAAACATTAATTAAGGAAAATGCATTAATATTAAATACAGCAGACATGTTTATCTAATTAATGCATGTATAAGCTACCTTAAGCAAAGTTGGTTTCACTCAGTCCAAGGTACAAAATTACAAAACAGGGTATAAGTACCCTGCACAAGGATATTGATTCTCTTTGTATTTCCCAGACTTGAGAAAATCCTTACAGTAAAACATTTATAAATGGTTTCATTCTTGGTGTAAACAGCTACTGAAGCATCAATACATATTTATATCATTATTGAACAACATAATTATATTTCTTATGAAATTTGCTACTGAGCATGAAGCCCCATCTGGGGTAAGGGACAGGAGGGAAAAAATAGCACAATTAAGACAGAGGACAAATGAGAGAAAGTTTCACTCTGGTTTAAAAGCATTAAATATTTACCAGTTCAGCTGGAAGGTAGTGCATAAATATTCTGATAGTAACAATAAAAATTAAAATGTTTAGCATGAGACACATACAATTACAGCTCAAGCCTCCTCAACAACGACATTAATACTTAAGGATGTCAAAGATAGTAAACATTTAAAATAACTAGAGAGTATCCTCCTGCTTCTAGAATAGTCTTTTAAAAATCATAAATAAGCAAGAGTTCTTCTATTAATAATGAAAAGGGAAGACACGGGTGAACGCAATTATGGATTACTATGCTTATAAGCTTCCGGCCTTCTGAGGCTTCAAATTCGATAGCTGTGTAAGCAAAAGGTGGATGTTTCCCTGCAAGCCAGGCTGAAACTAAATCCAAGCTCTAGGAGACAATGTCATTTATTTTGGTACTGACTGCAACACCTAAAGGAAGTGGAAAGCATTATGGAAATACAGTACCATTGCCTAGGCCTTTTCGTACTATGGTCAGCAGCATGAGCTTGACAGTTCTGTCATTTAACTTTCCATATTTGGGCTACTATAAATAAACCCCTTCAAACGAACAGAGGGAAGAACTTTACAAATTAGCCCATTTTCTGAAACACGGCACTTGCTTGGATTCGCACTCCATTCATTTTAAGGTTACCTTTTGAAAACTAGGAGTAAACAATATTTTGAAGCTGATCCACAACAAACAACAGTCACACTGTCTACATGGTACGTATCATCCAAATTACTTTACCTCAGCTAAAAAACTGTTAGGAGATTGAGCCAAGGTCAATCAAGCAGTACTGCTTTTGTGTGATTGTAAACAAACCTTGGTCTCCTTGACTACCACTGCCCTTTCACTGTCTGCGCTAGGATTTGACTTTTACTGTACATTGCCAGTATTACGTAATTTTGCCATTTCAAATGACCATCATACTGTCCTCCACATGTGACTGCATCTGCTAGCAAGGCAAAGCTTTCCAGCAACTCAAATCCTTCAAACAAATAGGACCTGGACTTACTGGTGATTATTCCTCTCCCCCATCCTCACTCACCCGATCAATAAATTAAAGAGAATAAGCTATTTCTGTTATTTTCCTGCATAAACCCACCACTGTTTACTTCACTGGAAACCTCTGTGCCCTCCTCAACCCTTGCTTACAAAATTCTTGGCATGAATCAGATATTGCTTTAAATGTTCTAAAAGCAAACCAATACTCCAATCAAGAGCTAATTTTCTGTGAAAGTTTTAAGATAACATAGTCCCTTCATTTAAGCAGCATAAAGAAGACATTAACAGAGCAAGACCTCTCTCTTTGTTTTCCATTTGACTTTTCCTTCTGTCACCATGCTCTGTGGCACTTTTACTTCTCTGAATGCCAGCTTTGTCTGAAGTTCAAAATATGTTCTGTTGCACATCAAAACACACCAGGCAATACTCTCATCTTGGAAAATAATTATCCTACATATTTCAGGCTTTTAGGCATTAAGTTAGGAGGAACTGACAGTTCTAGAATTATAGAACGGTTTGGGTTGGAAGGGACCTGAAAGATCACCTAGTTCCAACCCCCTTACTGTGGGCAGGGACACCTTCCACGGGAGCAGTTTGCCCCAAGCCTGATCCAGCCT
>QWTY01051253.1:0-10722 GCA_008033365.1 Pseudorectes ferrugineus | reverse complement strand
GATGTGTCTGATGCCATGTTAATATTGTAGATTTAGTGAAGTGAAAAAGAAATGAAAACTTGAAATGGAAATTAAAGCCAGGCGTAAGGTAATAATTCATTGTGATCCAGACATTATTATTAGTAATGCACTGCACTTCTTATCATACAACATGGAACAAAATCCTTCCCTTTTTTTCCCCACTGAGTTTGCTATCAGAGCTGCAGAGCTGCACTGCTTTTAAAAGGCATTTCTTGTCACCACGAAATAGCTATTGAGACCCTGGGATCACAGCCCTTCCTGGTCATCCGAGAGCACAGGCAGCAACAGCTGTGCCACAGCCCAAGGGCCTGTGGGTATCTGTGCACTGCTGTAGAGTTATTTGAAATCAGCTGGTTTCCTGTGCAGAAAGGCTCACACTGGGCATCAAGATGAGCCTCAGTACTGGCACAGTCTGCTTAGGCTCCTTGGCTCGGCATCACTGCTGGACAGCACAGAACCACACTTCACATGTGACCCAGACACCTAGCATTCCTTTCTCCTGTGCTCCACAGTTGCACTGATCCCTCCAATGGAGGTAGAAAGGTAATGTCTGCACAAGTAAAATGAATAAACACATATTTCTAAATTTAATTTTGTAGTATTCATATTTCTGTGTCCATCTCTCCCTCATGTTCTGTTTGGTGAGATTTTGGTTAAGTTTACTGTCCTCTTTCTCCAGCTTTCCAAACACATCCAATCAATTTTATAGCTCTACAGAGGGGTTTCTAGGGTACCTGCTTGCCAGGATAGAGCAGCAGCTTATAATCGGTTTACTTTTCAGCAAGCTGCATTCTTTGGTGTCCGGCCAGAGGGTTTTACATCAGCTGCACACAGCTTTTTGGAAGGCACCTGGTGTGATTTTCTGCTGGAGAGCACCTGGGAAAGCAGAGTTCAACTCAGGAGAGAAATCACACGCATCAGGTTCAGCGTCCCCAGGCCAATTGTCTGACTAGGAATATGCTTCATTTCTCAGCTGCTCACATGTGCAACAATTTTGATTTCAGCCTTAAAAATCCCTCTCAGGTTTCTCCCTCTAAGAAGAAAATGGCTATATAACAAACAAGATTTTGAGTGATAACACAAGGAGATCCTTCTGTTGTCACTTCCTCAGTCTGGTTGGGCTTTGTCTCATGTTAAACAAGGGTAGAAAAAAGCCCTGTACTTCAAAGCCTGATTTCAAGTCAGTGGAGAGACTTTGAGGTGCTCTGGCACAGGTTTTAAATACTAGTTTTGTCCTCTGAAGGAGTTTGTGTTGTGGATATGCAAAACACTTCATGTCTGTAAGTTTCAAAATGTTTGAGATGTGCTCCTGGTACAATAATGCCCTGAGTTTAGAGCTGACAGTCTGCAAATATAGATGATCTCCATGGATTAATATTGCTCACTGTTCTGAGGGCACACGATGAACTGTTTTTCTGGTTATGTACTTGACATGTGGCACTCTTTAGGCCAGAAAATGGGTTTAGAGCTGCACAGTTTAGTTTTGCAAATGCAGATTGGGTCATTTGTGTGTTTGACTCTTCAATTCATGCGTACAACTATATCAGCAATCCAGCATAAGACTGTTTGAAATGTGTCCCTGGCAGTCAACTGAGCATTTGTAATCAAGCCTGACTCTGGAGCTACTTTCATACTCCAGAGGGATTACACTATCGCAAATCACTGGGTACCATTTCCAAATGGTGTAATTGCTGATTGACAGCTGGAGGAAGTGCTGCCTGCTTCCTAATTTATAGGAAAAGTCGTTTGTTTAAATGAGAATTAGCTCTTTGTCATCTGGAAAAACCAAGTATTATATGGCAATGTAAATATGTCAGAGAAGTAGTGTGTCAATATGAAGCAAGGCAGAAAATGCTAGAAATCTGAGGAGCCTTGTGTGCATTTTCGGCTTTGTGCAGATTGTCCTGTGGGTCCTAGAACAAAACCGGTCCCTCTGGTTTGCCATCTACAAAATGCCTATGATTTTAGAATTTATCTCCTTCTGAGGTCTATTGGAAAGATTTATCCTTTAGTGTTTGCAAAATATTTTGAGATTCCCAGTGGAATATGTTCCATCAATGTAAAATATGCATTATTCATCCCCTTTTTAAAATTGAGTTCTGAGTTAAGGAGCAAGAGATTATCTTGCAAGCAAAATGCAGCTAAAACGGAGAAACTAATATTTATGCTTTTCACAAAACCAAAAACCTTAGGGAATTTTTTCTTTTGCTGGGTTTTTGGCTTTTTTAAGGTCCATTTAATTCAGATATCTCAGAAATCAGTCTACAAACTACTCTGGATGAGCTAGCTACACTGGATATAGATCCAGCAGTGTGGATATTTGCCTGATCAATTTGGTATTTGACTTATCTGGAAGCATGCTAGCCCAGATTAATACATTCAGCTGACTTAAAGCAGCCTTTTACAGCCCCAATGGACGTATCTCTGCACAGTAATTCCACTGTGCTCTGCAAACTGATTTTGCATGGAGTCAGCTCAGGTCTGGAAGGAAGATCAAATTCATTGTCACGCTACTTTGGCTCTGTGTGTTCCAAGCTAGTTATTGCTGTCTTCTGCACATCAGTCTCAGGGAGAGCTATCAGCCCAGGTGCAGTGCAGTGCAGTGGGAGTACTCAGTGTGGTTCTGCACCTCAATGAACAAGCCAGGCCAGAGCTCGCTCTGCTGGGTCTGTAATACAGACACACTCCAGCACTGCTGCTGGAAGCAGTCTGTATCTGCCAGGGCTACTGGCTCCTCGCCATCTGTGCTGCACCATTGCTCCCTTGGGCCACACTCACTCCTGTCTCCCGCTGCAGGAGATGTGCCATCCCCGGACACTGGAGAGCGGAGAGCTGGCAGCTGCTGTAAACTGAGGCAGCACATTTGACGCCAGCTCACATCGCAACAGTTTGCACCAGAGAGGGACTAGCACAATGCTTCGATGTCAGAAGGCCTTCAGTACATTTTCACCAGTCCCAGAAAGAAAGAAAGGGTAAGAAAGAGAAAAGCTGGTTATTCATATTCTCATCAGTAATGGCTCACTACACCGGAAAAGAGAGCAAAGCTGTCACATCACAGGCAGCTTTAAAATAATTTATAAATAAGTGTCTGGGAAATTCATCATGTCACAAGTCTCGCTTAATTTGGCAGCATTACAGGTTTATCTTTTCACACACAGTTTTTTTCTAATGGCCTCACAGACAGGCTATACTGGCCCAGCACTTGTCCTCCCAGCTGCCAACCTTTGCTAGGTATTCGGGTGCTCTTCTGGACAGGGGACCAGGATTGGAGGAAGAGACAGCTCCTGTCTCTCCTTGACATGCTTCCCTCCCAGCACCAAATCCTGTTTTTCATCTAAAAGGCAGCCCACTCTTCCTCCTAAAAATGCTTTTAGCTGTAATTACAGGTAGGGTTGCAAGCTTGGAGATAGGTTCACTGGTAGATTTGGATCCCTTTGCAGTCCTTCAGCAGGTTAGCAGAGGGCTACACCAAGTTCATTTATCCAGGGGAGCCAGGATAACACTCTGACCCTAATCTGTTGAATTATCATGTAGACAATGTTGTCCACTAGTTTTCCTGGGTCCCCTTCAGAGCTTCCCTGGGGATATTTGGCAGGGAAGTTGCACAGAAAGGAGAAACTCAGTCAAGTTAAGAAGGATTAAGACAAGGAACAACAAGAAACATCAAATCCCAAAATTCATCTTGCAAGAGAAATAGAAGTTAAGAACAAAACAGTCTGTAAGCTCTTCAGTGACAAGAGGCCAGTTAGGAGAAAATTGGGTTCATCACCCAACAAGCCGATTGTCTGCAGCAGAGAGGACCAAGAATGAAGCAAATAATTAAAATATCTAGCAGTCTTCACTAATCATGATTTGAGGACAAATAAAACCCTCAGAGAAAAGAGGAAGCACTTGGATTTAAAAAGATTAGCGTAATTAGCTTCTTTGAGATTGTGTTGTCCTGACAATGTTCACCTCCAGGCCCTCAGAGTGCTTGGAGGAGGCTGTATTTCCACCTTAGTCCGGCTTTGAAGATGCCAAGTGGCAGAATCTCTTGCATACTTATCCTCACCTCTGCCCCCTGCACAGCCTCCCCTTAGGTATGATCTACAAACTGGACTGGTGGTATACCTTGGGTTGAAATAATCCTTCAAAGATGAAGAGGGAGAGCATTATTTTCTAACTGACAAGATTACAGTACAATTTCACTTACACAGATGGGGACCAGGGGCAAGTGGTGGTTTCAGGACTAGGAAAAGTGATGAAGAGACAGGATGGAGAGAGATAGGGAAGGCATTAGGTGCAGTGGTGGTGGGAGGCAGGAATTTCTCACACCACATTCTGTAAAACCTGACACGGTAAAGCGCAAGGTGGTTTCAGAGGAATTAATGTTATCATTGAAAAGTTGTGGTGGACATAATTGGTTGCTGAAACTAGAAAGCAGAAAAATTATTCTATACACTTAAAGAAGGAAAGAAAATCTGCACAAACTATAGATCTACCAGCCTAGATTTGCCTTCTAGAGCAAAAGGAGAAACAAACTACCTACAAGCACAAAGAAGCCACAATGAATATCTATTTTTAAAGAATTAAAGAACCCAAGTGACTGTATTTTTTCCCAGACAGTATCAAAAGCCTCATGAAAAGGGTAAAAGCAAAAGATGTCTGATACCATGAGGGCAGTAGGGGGTTTGACCCTGTATTTCCCCTTATATTTTTTAAAGCAGACTATAGTAACATGTTCTTGGAGAAACTGGAAGGTTGCTGCTTGAATTCTTGAAAATCCACTCTCAAGAAATAATTGGCAAAGTTTTAATGTCAAGCCAGAAAAGCATATCAAATGAGGGCCCAGAGGTCTGTCCAAGGTCCAGTGCACATCAGTATTTTCTACAGTATTTGAGAAGCTGTAAAAAGGAGAAAGTTACTAATAGGTAGCTGGTGCAGGAGGAGCTGTAAGCAATTTGAAGGCAAGCCTTGGACTTTAATATGATTGTGACAAATAGGAGAAATGGTCTAGAAAAGTAGGAAGCAATTCTGTAAGAAGTGCGAAGTCAGATGAGCATGTGCCAGCAATGTTTTATGCAGAGGTGAGTTGATTGGGGCCTTCAGGGGTGTCCGGGTGATGTACCAGTGTCCTGCACAGGTTCTTCTTTTCAGTAAGAAGATATTTTTGGATGGAAAAAAACAAAGGAAATGGAAAAGCAGTATGCAAAGTTCGGTGCTTGCCTGAGCTGTGTCTGATCCTAGCAACTGCAGTCAATCTCCTTGAGTACACCTAGTAATATTGCCTAAATAGAGCAGATTTTAAGAGACAGTGAAGTGTATCCTGCACCATTTGAAAGTCACTTGTTTTTTGCCATATAAATCCACACAAAATTTGGCCCAAAGCACTTAGCATGGATTAACTCCGACTGCACTAGCCAACAGGAAATCCAAGTATAGAGAAAGAACAAAAGATAAAACAGTTTTGCTCAATATATTCCAGTAAAGCATGAAGGAATTAGGAAATTATTTAAGTAAGGTTATGTAAAAGGCAGTTCCCTGTCATGAACTTGACTTTTCTGCATCAATTCTATACCATAAAAATTGATTGGGCAAGTAAAGTCAGAGAAAAAGATTGACCAAATTTTCTCCTCTGCTGCACCTAAAATATATAAAGGACTGCTTTCATTATTCATGGTGGAAGGACAAACACTTGCACAACTGAGACTGGGGAGAGGAGAAGAGTGTTCCAGGTGCTGTACAGACCCTTCCTAGGGATAATCTTGCCCCTAACCTGTTACAGTTGATGCAGAAGATAGAGACAAGCAGACAAGTATGAAAATGAGCCTGCCTGAGGGCAAGGCCCAAAACATTAGCCAGGTCTCCAGACCTTTTGTCTATTGCTTTACCCATTGATGGATTGCTTTGGACTAATGGAGGTATAAGTTGTCATTGAATTCAGTGCACACTTGGTACGTAGGTGCCTGCACCACTGAAATCTCTGCTAACTGGTGCTACAAGTAACAACAACCACAGAAAGACCCATAAAACTATCATATAGGAATAACGCATGTCCACTCCCAAAATAAGGGGACGCAGCTCCCACCCCGCTGTCCCAGGCTTACTGGTTCGTGCACTCACTGGTGCTGTGCACAGGGCTAGAACAGGCCCCATGGGGCCCCGGGGCACCGAGTCCTTCTCGGGCACTGAACTCTCTTGCAGACAGTTTCTGATACCCTGCATTTTCCTAGCTTAATTCTAGCTTGTAGAATTAAATGCCATGTAACAAATTGCATTGTCAAAGCAGACTGAGAAGAAATGAATCTTTCCAGCCTCATTCAGCTAGTACAGAATAAATAAAGTGATATTTCTCAGTCCATTGCGCAGGGAACAGACAATGCCAACTGATTCCTTCTCCCTAATTGAGAAGAAATGGCCAGTTAATGCAGCTGGGAGGGAAATGGAGAGGTCTGGCATTTCCAGTGCTGCAGATGAAAGTCTCTGAAAACTCTTTTGCTTGGCAAAGTGTCAGAAAGCATCCTTCCTCTCTTGATTGTAGCAAAAAGAGGGCATTTCTATGCAGACCTTTAAAAATTTTACATGTTATGCTGGATGACTGCAGCAAAGAAGAGCAGCCTAGGTGTCAAAGCAAACCAGTTAATCACTGGGGTTAATTAGACCCCTGCAGTCGTGAATGGCTACTGGTTCCACATTATTCTTCTCATTCCAATGAGAATTGAGCACATCACTTGCAGAGGAGTATTTGTGTTTTGTATTTTCCTTCACCACTGACTGCAATAGAAAAGAAAATTACATCCTGGCTACAAATGTCCATGAGACTGGAATTGTTGGCTGCCTTGAGTGGACTGCTGATATTCTGCCTGCTAAATATATGTTCCTCTCCTGATCGCTGTTAGCTATCAGTGCTTTCAAAATGGTTTTATTTCTTAGGGTCCAATTATAGTAGCTCTCTCTGCTGCCCCCTTCTCCCAGTGATGTTGGGAGGTAGGAGCCAGGGGAGCCAGGAGAGCTGCAGATGCTCTCGTTCCTCGCTGCTGGATCAGCACACCTGGGAGAGATGTCTGGGAGGATGTCCAGGAGGAGAGCTGTCCAAACAGCATCTTGTGTAGGCCTGAGAACAGGCTTTCCACTTGTGATGGACAACCATTGCACAGCTCATCTACCTTCGAGGTGAGGACCACATATCACATCTTCTCTGATGCTACTTATATACCATGGATGCTGCAGAGTAAATGAATGATGACCTAAGATTAAAGGTCTGTCTTGCTGGACATGTGCTTTTGTAAGAGACATGATATTGCCAGGCTGTTATTTCACAGAGCTTCAGAATGAGAAAAAGTTCTGTGATGGAAATTAGACCTACAGTCTTCACTTTCTCAGTGTCTACCAAGTTAGAAATATAACAAGTCCAGAATATTAGCTCTACGGTCCTGTAATTTCAAGAAATAAGAGATAAAGACAATATATTTTTTTTTCCAGTGAACTGAATTATTAATGACATCTAATAATTTTAGAATGGTAGAAATTAGGAAGAGCTTTTAGCTACTGATTAGCACAAATGTCTGTGGAAAGGAGTATTAACAATGTACAGTGTGGGTGTACTGGAGACAGAAATGTGGAAAAAATCCTGTGCTGATACTATGCTGCTGAGCAGAGTTCTCTACCCCAGTGTGCTCAGTGCCTGTGTTCTCACAGCCAGCAAAAACACTTTAAAAGCTGTTCATACTGGGAAGGAATGTGCATCTGTAAGTATCAGTCACTGGTGCACCCTGTCAGTCATGTTCCTGGGGTTTGCCTTTGCTGAGCTGCAGTTCACGCAAGGCCAAAGGTGGGAGGAGGAGGCTCTCAGTTCACCTCGCGTTGCTAGAACTCAGGCTGATCTGATCCTTGTGTTAAAAATAACCTGTGGCTATCTCCAGCTTGTGCCTGCCATCCCTAGGGTCTGTTTTGGAAGGAGGACTTTGAGTGTGCCAGCAGGGCCGGAGCCAAAGCACACTGTGGGTGTTTGCCATGGGAGCAGTCTAAAGTCTGGCAAATGTTAGGGCTTTCAGCAGTGAGGAACACACGCACGGCCATCGCAGCAACGTCACGACAGCTGAGGAACATGGACCTGAGAAACCTAACCGGTCGGGTTTTGACTGCTGCACTCCTTGCACATTTTCTGAAGGTGGACACTGAAGGACGTGTGTTAAGCAGGTCCCGTGGTGCACGCGCTCCATGGTGTGCATTTGCCTGGCCAGTACCAGCCCACAATGGGTCACTGGGCACAGTGGTGTGTGGTGGTGCAGGGTCAGTACCAGGCACTCAGCAGAGGGGGAAACGTGCCCATCTGAAATAAACTCCTTGCCTTTAATGCACACACAGATAAATGACTCCGTTTTGCCTGTCTCTGGCAGAGGGGGATGACTGACCTGTGTTAGCTTTTAATATCCCTATATTATGTCTAAATTTTATTGTAGTTCAAACCCACAAATATCTGTTCACCCTTCCACTTCTCTCCCCAGATTTATGATCTTCTGACAGGTTCTGGACTGTCCACCCATTGCCTGTGACCATCTCTACAGAAGCAGGTTCTGCCTCAGGGGAGATTTATGTGCACTGTGAGGCATGTATGGGTTGTGATGGAGCACCATGAGTAATGGGACTGCTTCTTGGAAGCTTCCACTGGCCAGGACCACCAGCTGAGCCTGCTGATGCTCCAGCCCTCCTGGGCACCTCAGGGGAAACCTGACTGACTGGTTCTGCCAACATTGCTGCTCGCCGGGAAAAAGCCCTTTTGACAAAAATATTGTTTATTTTTTATTCACAAAACCATACCAATCTTGAAAGATATTCCATGAAATCATTTGGTTTTTAAATGAATAAATATATTTAAAGGAAAACAAAAAAGAAATTTAAGTTCAAACTATTTCTATGTTGTTGTGGCTTCTCATATTCCAGCCAAACGTAAGACTTTGTATTGCTATTTCTATATTACTTATTGATATCAGAATTACTACTGCATAATTCAATATTCTATTATAATACAATAACTAAGTCCAAATATCTGAATAATTTACTGCTGACTTCAGTTATTTAAAAATTATTATAATCAGCTGCTGTTTTACATGGAATAAAACAACCTACTTTACATAGCATAGTGTTTTCTAATACATAAAGAGAACATGGAAATTCTATGAAAATTTGACTAGCAAAATAAGAATGGCTTATTTGCATTTTTTCTTTAAAATGTTGTTCAGCTATAATATGCATGAAACATTTAATATAGAAAATAAAATAAATTATTTCACTCAGAACTAACCAGAAATTATCCCTAATGATTTTTTTAAAAAGTCTTGCACATTAATAAACCATCTCCAAGTTATTAAACATATAAAAATTTCATTAGAAGGTTAAAAGGCATATATATGTGTGTGTGTGTGTGTGTTTCTTTTCAGAAGAAATACTTCAATTTGATATAATTTCAAGTTTTTCTGAGATGCTCCTTACAATGAACAGACTATTTTTAAGACTTTCTGTTCCAGGGGAACTTTGCAAATTATCCACAGTTACTCCAAGGCAGAGTAAACCCAGAGGTAAGGTCCCCAAGTGATGCCAAGTTTTGGGGCTCTGAAGTGTGCCCATGTGTGACCCTGGATGCACAACTCATCATTAAGGGCTACGAATAGCACATTTCCCTGGCAGTGGGGGTGTCCACAGGACAGTGGGGAGCCTTGCAGGGAGCATCCTACTTGTGCCACATGGCTGGGAGCTCTGCACCTCAGCATGCTGTGGATGAGCCCTTGGGAGCTAAGCACCAAAAGGCACAAGCTGCTCTTGTAACACCCTTGCTGCCATCCTTGCAGTCCATCGGTGGCCGAGGGACAGATGGACAGAGGTGGCACTGCCACCAAGAAGGCTGCTGGCCTCTCTTCCCAGGGCACCCCCAGCTCGCTGGAGCTGCTCCTGGGCAAACCCCAGCTTGTGGCAGCTGTGAGATTTCCAGTGTGTGTTTGCCCTGTGGGTCTTTCCCAGCGCCAAATAGGATCAGTGCCCAGAATTTATTTGCTTGCATTTCAAGCTGAACACCACTATAAACAGCTGAATTAGAGAGTGAGGAGGGCTCGGCAGGTACACCCAAAGGATGGGGCTTTAAAGAAATTTGGCAAGACTTTAAGGTGTATTTTGATAATGAGCAGATAAAAGCTAAATAGAAAGTGAATGCTGGACACCTGCACTCAGCAGGAAAAACAGACCCAGCAAAAACACAAATGCAATTCACACCCATCTTTGGAGTCTGTTCTCTTGAAAAGCCTACAGCTTATAAAAATTTTACTGAGTCACTTCTAGAAGGCAAATTTTGGAATGTGATCCCTCTTCTTCAAAATTAAGCTGTTTAATATTTGATTAGAAAATAATACAGTGGCCAGCTTTGAGAAGTTTGCTTCACTCACAACCATAATCAAGGATGGTATTTTTCTGGCTATATACTGGACTTGTATATGCATGTGCAAGTGTGTGCTTGTTTATATGTCTTCAACATAGAGGTAGAAGGGAACACACGACTTACAGGCTTACAACGCATTAGGGGCACTATGTTTTGTGCACTAAACCCTGTGAAAATGTAAACAGAAACAACATTGGTCAGACCTAAGTAACATAACAAATGGAAAAGGAGAAACAAAGCTGGTCATGAAGTTGAGTTCAGAACACTCCACAGAACAGGTCACTTCAGGAAAG